>PVIH01017312.1:0-42284 GCA_004025045.1 Sigmodon hispidus | reverse complement strand
AGTGGGGGACTCCAAGGAAGAGAGGAAGTTGAGAGGGAGGAGAAGGAGGAAGCCAACAGAGATGAACGGAAAGAGGATAAACCAAGTCCCAGAGAACATTCCAGAGTCAGCAGAAAATTCCTAAAAAGACTCTACCCACCAAGACCAGAGCCAGTATGGTGGCTCATAACAGGAGAGCTACTGTGAGTCAAAGGCCAGCATGTGCTACATGGTAAGTTCCGGGGTAGCCTAGGTTAGACTTTGCCTCAAAAAAAGAGGGGAGTGGAAGTGTAAAGAAAACCAGCTTGATTACTGGAAGGTACAGGTGGCTGGCCTACCTGACCACACAAGTTCTTCAGGTGACACTTGTGACAGCCACCTTGCTACCTGGGACCCTGCTGCCTACATGGGACACATCAAAGTCACCCTTTAATTAGAGTTAATCGTGTAACATTAACACATGCTTTAGGGTAAAAACTGACATTGGAATTCAATCTCAGTTCTAAGGCCTTACATCGCTCCTGTTGTTATTTTGCAACATTAAAAAAAAAAAAATGGATCTTCACATTCCTGGGCCATTTTCTGGTCTTGAAAAACAGGCTAGACCACTGGTTTTCAATTTCACCCCTCTAGGGGCCTTTGTCTGGAAGACATTTTGATTGCTGTGTCTAGCAGGAATGGAGGGACGCTTCTGGCGTCTCTTGGGCAAGGCCTGAGAGGTCAATGATGATGTGCAGGCCAGTCCTCCTACTCACAAGGTGTGACCTAGCCCTGGGCTGGACTCTTGAGCTTCTATACTGGCCCCCACACCCCTACCAGAAAAGAATACAGAAAAGTAAGAACAGGGGTGAAGAGGAAGGAAGGAAGGGGAAGCTAGGAGGGACAGTCAAGAGGAAGGGGGGCAGGGACCCACCCCACACCATCTCCCTACTATTGACAGATCTTACAAAGCTGATGGCAGCCTTGAAGCCTTGGAAAGGGGATGGCAGCTTAAAACGTAAAAGTGTGCAGAGACCTTGTCCCATTGTCCAAGGCCCCTACCCCACAGCCTGCCACCAAGCATCCCTATATGTGATGTACACCTCCCTCTCGGGCTCAGCAGCCACGAGGGCAGTGCAGCAAAGGCTGCCCTAGATTTGACAACTCAGCTGTGAGCCTTGCAACGGCTGCTGCATAAGACGAAAACCCAAATACACTTCCTGAAGTCAAAGAGATAAAAATACAGTTTCTGCTGCGTAGACCACTCTCGAATTTCTATGTTACATATGGGGAGGTGGGGGATGACCACGCAAGCATAAGTGATTTAAAAAAAAATGATCTAGGGAGATTACATAAAAAGCACAATTAAGGGACACTCACCATCCTGGGGCCTTCCAGAGTGTGCCGCTCGCTTCTCGGCTATTTTTAGAACAATCACTGAAGTGATTCTTCTGAGTTGTAAAAACACTCCAAATCAGAAAGTCAATTTTTCCTCTATTTGCAGAAGTGAGCTGGCTCCTCTGGACGGAGCGCGCGTGTTTTGCTTGGCGCCTGTTCATAAGACTGTCTTGGCAGCGTTTCCTTGGAGCGCACACGGTGAACCTGGCTCGCACACACAGTAGCACTTTTATTCGAAGCGCCCCAGCCACGCTTCCTTAATAACAGCCTGGGAACTGCAAACCGCCCGTGAGCCCAGCCCTTTAAATGGGGAACAGAGCAGGGCTCTGGGGCCGGCTCATCACAACAAGGACTTAGGCTCCCGCCTTCTGTCCAGAAACAAGGCCCCCATTAAAAGAAGAAAACCAAACAATACCAGTAAACTACTTTCTGGCAAGAGTCACAAGCTAACTCTCATCTCCCTAGGCACACACAGATACACACAGACACACACACACACACACACACACATGCACACACACAGGCAGACACACACACATACACACACACAGGCCCACCCTTGCTGACTCCTTTCAACATCTCACTACCATGACAGATACCAGTGTTTCCAATCACTTGGGGTCCACAGACCTGGCTCTCTAGCTTCCTTGCTTCAGTTGCATTTGAATGAGTGACCTCTAATCTCAACTATGATGTGAAAATGTAAGATGCCAGATAAGGCGCGTAAGGGGATTGTACCTGGTCAGTGCTCGGAAGGCCCAGCCTCTAATAGTAAGACTGCAAGGAATAAACAAATAAGTGATTGTAAGTGAATGAATGAGTGACTGAGTGAATGAATACAGACCTACAAGACAGGGCTACAAAGTCCCATGTCACAACTACTTGTGAGCAAATTCCTCTCCATCACCAATCTGTTAGTCCCACTTGGCCCTGCAACCCAACTGGAGCGGCCATTCAAAGGACTTGTAGGTACAATTTCTGTCCCTCTGCAGCATCAAGAAATGGAGCTATCTGGGCCTCTTGGAGCTAGCTCGTCACTACCGGCTCTGTTTCACACATTCCCTTTTCTTTCTCTCTCTGTGTTGTTTACAAAGGTTTCATTATGTTTTCAACTAATCAGAAAGGCCCCGCTAATACACAATTAACATGTGATTATAAAAAAAAAAATTAAAATAGCTTCCAGAAGAAGGAAACGTAATTAAGTAGAGAACGCTTTTCAATAAGAGCTTGCTTTAACCCATTGTCAGAACACAGTCTCCGTTCGTCCACAATGTCTGGAACAGATGCCAAGGGCAGAATGTTAAAAGCAAGTGAAAAAAAAAAAGGACATTATTCTAGGGGAATAATAACCACCACTTGGCACAATGCGCCAGGGAACTCAGATTCCGGCAGCAGAGGGGCGACCTCCCCCAATCCACTCACATGCTGCAAAAATACTTCCCTTCCACAGATGTAAACTGAATGACTGTAGCCCAGCCCGGACAATTGGAACAAGTGTCCAAGGTGTAAGGGACAACAGGACACACAGATAGATCTTCAGAGTGCACGACTAGCGGAACTTCCGGTCCCTGGGGAGAAGGATATAATTGAAGTATCCTATGCTCATCACTGGTGATTTTAAAAAAAAAATAATAATCTGGGTTCAAATTTCAGAAGGGCTCTGTCTCTCTAGCCAGAATGGATTTGAACATGCTGTTCAGGAAGTCAGTGGGCAATTCATTTCCCTCCCTTTCCCTACGACACCAGAAATAGCTCTTCATGTCCCAGATGCAGCTGCTTCATTGGTCTTGATGCAGGTGGGTGTAACTTCAGGCACTGGAATGCAGTATGGTCTCTGCCCATCAACAAAGCCCCAAACAAGCTGGAAATATGACAGCTCCCCCAAAAGATGGGGCTTTAGTGAAAGCGGAGTACATGTCTGACCCATGATGCATCTAGGGCTCAGGGTGGTTCTTCCAAACATGGTGGAAAAGAAGCATGCCCAGGAACTAGTCTTCCCTCTAGGGAGGCTCAGCCTAGGGCTAGATCCAGGCTTGACCCTCTAATTCTCCTGGTAGTGCAGACTGGTGACAGTATCACCAGGAAAAGGCCTGGGGTGTGGTCAATGCATCATTATCCTTGTTCTGTGCTCTGAGCTTCTTAGAGCCCCAGTTCATTGACCTATATTCTCAGGCAAAGAACTTAACACCTCAGCCAAGTGACTTGTCAAGCCACCTAACTTCTCTCAGTCTGTCCCTGGCTGTAAAATTCCCTCTGTGTGTGTGTGTGTGTGTGTGTGTGTGTGTGTGTGTGTGTGTGTGTGTGTAGAGAGAGAGAGAAAGAGAAAGAGAAAGAGTCAAAGTCAAAGGTTTCTTGGGGCTAGTCCTAGAAGGGAAGGAGGATGTACTCAAGAGTCAGCCTTTGAGTAAGGGCATACTGTCTTCTCAGACATAAGGATGGGCTTCTCATCATAATCACATGACAATTCCATCTTACCATGGCTCCCAAGGGGTACAGCAGAGCCACAGCACAAGAGTGCAGCTTACTTTCCCACGGAACCCCATTGACATCTAGACAAATAGAGCCCCACCCTTCCTACTCTGCTGGCCTTGGTTAGAGGTGACCAATCCAGGTCTCTGGTCCTAGACCACTGTCCCACTAAGGTAAAGGAAGGACCTATGTCTCCTCTGAAGTCTGCTGAATGAGCCAGAGTGTGCACCCTGCTCTACACTTAGGAGTCCTGCACAGCAAACCCATCCTAGGCACCTACACTGGTCCACTCTGACCCACAGCTCAGTTCATATCCAATGGCTCCCCAACATTGTCCTAAATCCCTTTGTGGTATACTCCATCATCCTGTCTCCCACAGTTGTCCAGAACTCAAAGGAAGAGGGCACTCCTGGCATCACGATATCATCCCACTCTATCCTAGGATACTTCTCTGGGCTCAACACCCTCGACAATATCCTGCCCTCTTGAGGCTTACTGAGCAGTTCAGAATGCCTTTAGCAATCCCAGGTGAGGTTAGGCCACTTTGAATTACAGTCTGAGAATCCAAAGCCCCAAGACATAAAGCAGCCTTCCAAAGGCCATACAGTTTGCCCCCCTCCCAGGGCTTCTGACGGAGAAGCCCTCAAAACACAACACAAATACTATCTCTTTGTCTGTACCCCAAGAAGACTGGTCTCTCATGGGCAGGAGCCTGTTCCACTCACCCTCACAATCCCATAACTTCACCGCACATAGTAGGTACTCAAGCAATTCCTGTTGGACTCATCTGAAATGCTCTTCTACCCACTACCCAGAAGAGCTGTTAAAATTCTGCAGTTGGCATCCGCCCCGCGCGTCTGCACCATGCAGCAAGAACTGACAATTCTTCCTAGATAAATATCTGGAAAGAAGTCGAGAAACAATTAAAACTAGAAGCTAATAAATGATGAAGAAGCCCAGGAGCCAAGTCCTGGCCCATTTCCCAGTCTTCATTCATGCATCAAAAAAGCCCCAGCGGTCCGAGGCTTTGAGAGGGCAGCTGGGCAGTGGGGCTGTCCAGTGTAATATAAATGGGATGTGATATGATCGAAGGTACTCATTGATACCCACAGCAGACACTATCTCCCAGTGCCCCCCACCGCCTGCCACATCTCCCCAGCCAAACCTCCTTCTCTGGAAACACGTGACAGATGATCTTGTAACCAGGCAACCAGGGGGAAGAAAGGTTCCCAAGTTCCTCTACAAGCAATGCGAGCAAGGATGGCTGCATTCTTTGCACGGTGGCTACTAGCTGCAAATATGTTTTCTGGGTCTTTAAAAGCAGGGCAGGGACAGCATTTAAACACCTCGACCTCCCTGCCCACACCAGGTGAGATGACCCATTCTACAAGTGGCATCTTCTTGTCCTCTCCAAACATCATCACTCAAAGCTGGTTCCCAAGAGCTGGCAGTGATGACCCAGGACATTCCTTCCACAACAGCCAGCCCTTGCTCTGCAGCAGCCAACCACCCCCACTTCCCTGACCATGCTGGGCCCCTGCTGTGACCGCCCTCAAGGTGGCTAGAAGGATGCTAGTACTGTAGAGAAATGCTCCTCAGAGAGTTATGTGGGTGTCTGGTAAGATAGCAGGATATGAAGGGGATTGTGGTGATATATTGTATATTTAATTTTTAAAATATCCTGAAATATTAGGGACAGAACCGAGCCAGGAAGGTCAGGGAGTGGTGATCCAGGCCTTTAATCCCAGCACTAGGGAGGCAGAGATCCTCTGGACCTCTGTAATTCAAGGCCAAACAGAGCCAGGTGGCGTACACTTTTAATTCTAGCACTAGGAAAAACGAACCAGGAATTGATACAGCCCGTAGGAAGGGCAGATAGGCAGAAGAAGGCAGAGTTCTTCCTTTACCCCAGGACTCAGAGTCATTCAGTCTGAGGATTTGTGGAAACAGAACCTACCCTTTTCAACCTGACAAGTTGGCTAGCTAAGAACTGGTTGTGGCTTGTTCCTGTCTCTCTGGTATTTCAGCATTTCCCAATATCTGGCTCCAGGTTTTTATTAATAATACCAAATAGAATTCATGCAGTAGGGGTCATGAGGGTCTTACAAGTGAAATGGAGTTTATGGATGGTCATGGTGTACAACTACAACCTCAAAAACCATGAGGAGGGTGAAGGAAACATCCCAAAGCCTAACACTCTCTTCTTTGGTCACCTGCTGGGTGTTTGGAAATGTTCAGGTTCCTACCCTCAGAGAAGAGAGTCCACCATACTAACCGTGGTGTTATCAAGGCTCAGGTTAGAAGTCGTAGAAAGAAAAAGAACCTACTGTGTGCAGGGAACTTCACCCAAATGTTTCTCTTATACTTAAGGATTTATTCTCATACATGGCATTTCATTTATTACCTGTTGTTGCTGTTGTTGTTGACAGCTAGAAGAACTGAGTCCCCAAACCAGAGCCAGGAACCATGACAGGTATGTCTTTCTGCCTCCCTGGTCTTTGAGACTTTGGGTGCACAACCCAACCTTTGCTCACAGCCGTCTAGCTTTAGAGTATGTTCTGATGGAAGGCTGGTGGCACGGAGCCAGAAGCAAGGAGCCAGTATATAGGAAGAAAAGGGTCCCCGGGCAGAGGGCATATAGCATCAGGAACCAAGCAAGTGCCATGCACCACCCTGGAGGCTAGAGACCCAGTGGTCCCTCCTGCCAATCAGCAGAAGCTGCTATGCAAAGCAGGGTCCCACGCTTTGAATTCACAGCAGAAATGTCATTTTCACTCTCTCTAATATCCATAGTTCACCTAATAAAGAAAATGAGCGAAGATGAAAAATTGAAAATTGGAAAGAGAATAATTTTTTCCTTTATGAGACAAGACTCTAGGCCCTCTGGGTACCAGGAGGTGTTGAGCGGCATTCAGGGGGAAGTGAAGACCTTGCTGGGAGAGTCGGGGAATGGAGGATCACCCATATATCTAGTGAACTTCTTCTGATACCATGGAGAGGCCCATCTGCTCTGGCCCCCACCTAGCTGCATGTACAGAATAGGATTGTTACTATCTGAGTGTCAGAGACCAAAGCCAGGTGGAGGAGACTCAGAAGCCATTCTTCAATTTACCAGCAGCATGAAGGAACCCATCCTCAGAGAGTCATCTCCTATATATCCCTGCCTTGGGATATGGGGCTCTGGGGGCCTCTGGGCTCCTGCCTCCCCATCTGGAACCCCCAGTGGAGTGTGGAAATAACACCAATAAACAGAGGGTACCTCCCAGGACACAGGGTGTGGAGTGGTGTTGGGAATCGATCAATCACAGCCCGCTGACACTAGTATCTTCAGTGCATCCCCATTACATCTAAGGGCGAAATGGTTTTCTGGGAAGAGAAAGGCAGAGCTAATGAAACCACAGGCTTGGCACTGGCTGCTGGCACAGGGTACCCAGCCAGAAACTTTCTTTTCCCATCAGCAAAAGTCACTAAAACTTTGGGGGCTGAGGTCACTAAGTTTCTGCTTTTCGAAGGTCAAAGTTCATCGTGAAGGAAACATAAAAGATACAGACGGAGGAGAGGAGAGAATGTAAATGCTAGCCTATGCTCTGTTAGACCCAGGTGCTGCCATTCACTCTGGTGTCAGACCTATACCAGCTACATCCTCATGCTAGAGTCTGAATGTATTCTTGTCTCCCTTGTCATTTCTCCCATCCCTGGAAACGCCTGTGGTGCTGCCATTCTTAATTGCTGTATTATGTTCCTTCCTGTGTCTGCTCTCACTGTTCTCTTCCTATGAGAATCCACTCCCTTCCAGTTCCCCACTATCACAAGGTATTTCCACATCCCCATGCACTTCTACCGTCAGTCTTCATAGTGTCCTTGGAGCAGCATCCCTAAGACAATGGCACCGAGTGCTCTTATCACATGCTCCTAGCTCCCACATACAGCTCTGTGCAGATACCTACCCTCAGGCCCCAAGGATACTGGCCTCCCCTACCAGGGACCAGTACATCGGGAAAAACTCCCCCTCTGTGCCACAAATTGCCATGGAAAAACATTGCTCATCTAAGGCCAGGAGGAGGAGGCCTCTTGCTGTTCCTGCCAGGTACATCACCATCTCCCAGGATGCACTCCAGAAGCACGCTAGCCACGCTAGCCCCAGTGACATACCTATGCACCTCTCTCGCGCTCCCAAGTCACAAGACAATGGTTTGTCCACAAACAATCATGTTTTGAAAAACAAACAGAAAGAGTGTGGCTGGTACTTTCCCAATACTTTCCACTTCCTAGAAATGTGAGATAATGAATAAAAATGTTCATTACTGAATTATTCACTTTTCCTCCCCGATTCACATCCTGGTAATTACCGTGACCAGCCTAATAAAAACTGCTACAAACCGAGGGTCAACTGGCAGTTAGAACTGTTCATTTTCATTTCAATGTATTCATCTCTGGCTCCTAATGGCCTCATTTTCTCCCATGCTCCTTAATAAATACCACTGAATTACAGGTTAAATAGCTAAATTAAATTATTGCAATTATAGCGTGCAGAGCCCTGAATCCGGGTTTACCTTTCCTAGTTCAATTAGAGGCGAAGTTTCAGCAGCCGCAGAATCCTGATTGCTGTCAATAATCTCAATGCTGAGAGTCTCGCCCAGGTATTTGGTAGGGTTTTACTCTCCCTTCTCATGTCTCAGGGGCTGATTGGAGCGCTCTCCAATGCAACTGAATCACACAATCAAAAGTGGTTTTTGGAAATCGACCACAAGACATAATTGGTTCTATTCTACTAAAAAGAGAGGAGACTTAGCAGGGTTCTGGCTAAATGCTCACTCGTGCATGCGTGTGTGTGTGTGTGTGTGTGTGTGTGTGTGTGTGTGTGTGTGTACACAAGCCCATTTTCTGAAGGGGAAAAGTGGATTTCAGCACATACAGACAGACCCTCTCTTTCTCAGGCCACCAGCCCAGAGCAATTTTCCTGGTGCACACTTCTTCATTATTTAAATATATTCTTCGAATGCTTGTTACTTTACCTCTCCACAGGATTAATTATCTAGCATCCCCTATAAGACAGAGTATCTTAATAATACAAAGTGCCCAAGAAGGAAAGAAAAAAAAAAGCCAGTTCTGTTTCCCCAAATTGCAAGCTATGACAGTCTATTTCTTGTGTAACAGCTCCCCCTGACTTCTCCATCCCTCGGCTTCGGAGCCAACAAATTCTCCCACGGACAGAGGCTCTTGTCTTTTTAAACACCACCATTATTGACACAAAGCACAGATAGGTGGCAATATCCCCAGAGCCCACCAATAAGAGTATACAGAAATCCAGAAGCGGTAGGAGCCTCCAGCAGGGAGAAGAGTCCTCAGGCAAGGCACTGAAAGCCAGGTCTAGCCAGTGCTAAAGAGATAGCAGATTCCCTGCAACCAAAGAACAGGACCCAGTGGAGGAAGCCCCATGCTCCCACCACATCTAAGTGTCAAAAACCAGGACCCTCTACCCAAGCCAAGGGACATGAGCAGTACCCAAGATCCTAAGTTATGTAAGACTTCATACTTGCTGAAGGTCTAAGCCAGTAACACCCATTCCCCATGCAGAAGAAGATGCCTCCACTTTAGGTCCAAGAGTCACAGCCACAGTCAGTCCCAGATCTCTGCACATCTCCAAGACCATGCCCCTCCACAACCCCAGGGCCATACATCCCTGGCCTAGGGCAAGAGGCTGATACTGCTGCTGTCATAGAGCTGAACAGAAGCTGCCAGTGGGCCTGGAAAAGCTTCCAGAAGGTGAAGTCTCTACTTCAGTGAACTCCAGTCTAAGGCCTCCCAGGCCAGCATAGAGTATATTGGATCAACAAATATTGGTGAAGCACTGGCTACAGAAGGTGTGGTTCCCAGGCCTCTCCTGGACCACCCAGGGCCACTCAGGGCCACCCAGGGCCATGAGTTTAGCCACCTCCAGCAGGCTGGGAGAATAACACAACGGTGAGGCAGGCCAAAGGGGACATATACCACCCCAGGGTCACAAAGAGTAAGGCAAGTGGTCAGGGGTCTATGCTAATATGGCTACAGGGAAAAAAGCTATTCTGGCCAAGAATTTCTACCCTAAAGCAAGAGCTGGGCTAGCTCTAAAGAAGGCCAGGAGATCACACTGGCCAGTAGCTAAAGAGCTGTTACATACCAAGCGTAACACAAATACTGCTCGAAATGAGGAGGAGAAAATAAAAAACGGCAACACACACACCAGGTACACTCAGATTTAGATTCAGTCCTGGCAACAAGCTGAGGAACGCACCAGTACCATCATCATTATCCATCTCGTGGTCCATCTAAAATGTTTATTCCCCATTTAGACATGAGAAACCTCTAGGGCTCAAAGGGGTATAAAGTGCTGAACCTAGGATCACACAGCTAGAAATCGTTGCGTCGTCACTAAATGGGTTGTTCCCTGGGAAATGAGCAATCCACTCTTACCCTATAGCAGTGGTTCTTAACCTTCCTGGATGCTGTGACCCTTTAATGATATGGTGACCTCTCTCCACCATAGAATTATTTCATTGCTGCTTCATAACTGTAATTTTGCTACTGTGATGAACTGTAATGTAATCTATGTTTTCCAATGGTTTTAGATGACTCTTATGAAAAGAGTCATTCAGCTCCCAAGGGGAGCAAGACACACAGGTTGAGAAGCATTGCTTTCAGATGTTGCCAGTGGGCATCCAGACTTCTCCTCTGTGTCCTGTCCTAGGCACCCTAAGGATGAGCGTCGATGGCTGATGACAGTTCTCAGGAGAATCTTTCCTTAAACCCTGTGCACTGGTGTCTCCTCCATCTGCTTTGCAGGGTATGAGGAGATATCTCTGTCCCCATGAATGTGGGCTCTGACTCTCAGCAGACCTCTTGACAATGAGACTGTGGCTTGGCACAGCATGTTGCTCACTGTCCATCAGGACCTACACCAAGGTCTCTGAGCAGATGACAGCAAGAGGTGGTAGCCTCAACCATGCACACACCAGGGTCCCTTGCTTGTCTCACCTACTAAATTCTTTCCTCATATAGACTGACACTGAAGTAAAGCAAGATGATCTGCTGTGGTGGAAAAGCATGGTGAGAAGGCATTCACCATCAGGAAGCAGAGGTCGATAAGGTTCGCAGATCCCTTTCTGATTTGTATTCACTCCAGAAGCCCAACCAACATGACAGTGCTGCTGTGCTGCTGTATTCTAAGTAGGCCTTCTCTCCTCACTCAGTCCTCTCTGAAAACAGTCTGGGGCACACCCAGAGATGTGTCTCCTCTGGGTGATTAAAGACATGGCCAGCTGACAGGGACAAACTATCACATCTGGCCTGAAAAAAACCTTTGACCAAGGAGGGAACTCAGGGGGATTCTTACTATAATTTTTTCCCTTGGCAGAAAACACCTCCAAGAATGGGGGACAGTGATCTCTTTCTGCCAACCACCTGCTGGGGTTCCATCAGATAAGGTGACAGGTAATAATTCTACTCAAAGTACACCTCAGAGTAGAAAAGAGGACAGCCCAGGCCTACAGAAGAAAGACCCCAATACAACTTCTCCCTTCTAGAAGGGAACCTAGAACTCATGAGACAGGAGAGCAAGGGCCAGTCTCTTGTAGACACACAAAACTCAAGAGGCCAGAGGAAAAGAAAGAGGTGACCACCTAGCTACTGGAGCCCAAATCCAACATCAATTTTTGGTAGGGTGACAGAGTCTCCCTAGCCTAGCACAACTCAAGGTTAGAGACAATGAGATAGGTCTAAAGCTGGGCAAAGCAAGCCTACATCTCTCAGAGCTTTGATCCTGGCTCTGGTCAGGGAGAAGGTAGACCAGAAGTCTCTACAGCTGCACCAAGCCAGCACCTCCCACTCAAGCACTCAAGGGAAGGGCAGCTACTCAGAAACTATCTCCACACGGGGCCTATCCTATCATCTCTGCCCTCAGTGGCCAATGCTCACCCCTGTCTGGCAGAATAAATGGTGGCCTTCTCAAGGCCCTACTGTTATCTCAGTGAACCACCTGGAATGAACCTCAGAAGAGGGTCATGAGCCCAGAGGTGGGAAACAGCTTCCAACAATGACCACTCCACTGACTCCCCAGGCTCTCTTCTTGTTCTCTATGACTGTAGAAGGCACCAGGAAAGGCAAAATGGGCTCCAGCTCAGGCAGAATAGAGTAGCTTCTAGAATGAGATATCCTTGAGTCATGGAGGCCTTTCTAGCAACTAATAATGTCTAGGATAAGAGACTGCAGAATCTGTGTCTTTCCTTTCTTAAAGCTTGGGTCAATGAAGTTAATGGGAGGAGAGATTATAAACACTGAAACCCTAAGGGGGGCAAGGCAGGGAAGATGGGTTCTTCCCTGTCTCATTCACTGAACAAGCATTTCCTGAACACCTACTCTGTGCTGGGCCCTGGGAAATCCAGTCAAAGACGCTGCCACAAGAGTCCATTCACTCACTCGGTGCCCATTCATTATTTGCTCACTGCACAAATGGATCTGCTAAGTGCATCTTTGAGTCAGACAATGTATTGGGGTAGTGAGGGGCATTAGGAAAGGAAATACCCCTACCCAAGACACCTATAGGATTTGAACTGAGAAATGGATAGAAAGCTGAAGGGCAAGGAAGGAAGCAGGCCCAACTTCCTGTGTAACTGACTAATCCTATTTCAGTATGCCAAGCCTCCGGATGGGTACCTCAGCTGATGAGCCTCACCAGACTGTCGGTAGCATCCAGAAAGCTTTACTGCCTCCCATCTCTACCATCTCTACAGATGCAAAGCCTTCCCTCCATCCTAGGGGTTCTCAGACACTGTCCGGATCCAAAGATGGATATTCTTAGACTTTCCTGGTTAGGGACCTACCTGTCTTAGAATGTAAGAGGCTGCCTCTCATACAAGGACTTGGAGTTTCAGCCAAGGCAGCAGAGTCATGGACCCAGACAGCAGTTGTGAAACATGACTAGCCATTCCCAGGGGGTCTGAAATAAAGGGAGGTGGCAAGGAGGCTGGAAAACCTGAGACCACCCCCTCATTGGATAGCCACATCTGAGTTCATGGTGTCTGCAGAAGCCAACAGCTATGAGTGAGGTGGGCTAACCAGAGGGAGAATACAAGACGGGGACCTCAAAACTCCATCCCTCCACAGAGAACACACCAAGGCAGTACTCCTGTGACACTGCCAGTATAATACAGTGAACAACCAGCATCCTTCACCAGCTGCCTCTTCAACTGCCAGGGCTAGGGCCAGGTAGCCCAGAATGTAACAAGGTTCTAGGAACTTCTCTTTTTCTGTCAAACACAGGCAGAGACCAACTAGGAAAAAAAAACACTTTAGACAGAACTAAGGGCCAGAGTGCTCCTATGTACAAAATACCAAAGCCATAAGGGAAACTCCTGAGCCATGCCATCTAGAGCACATAAGCAACCATGGCTTCCTGGTACAGAGCCCAGAGGAAACTCACCGTGTGATCAGTATGATGCCCTCATCAAGGGCATATGTGGACAGGTAAGTTAGACTCCAGAGCACCTGCCCATGGGTCCTGTCACATGACTTAGGCAGGCAGATAACATTCTGGCTACTTTCCAGCTACACCTCTCAGGGCAGGGACAAAGCAGGTCCCAGGTGATCTAGAAAGCTCCTAAGGGCCTTGCTGGTGACCAAGGGAACCCTGAAGATAGTCATGATGATGCTTTAATCCTGGGCTACTTCTTCAAAGCACAGTGTCTAGAGGGTCTGAACCCCTAACAACCAACCTTCTCCAGGGACACTTCAACTGAGTTGTCTTTACTCTGGGGATCCCCATGTTCTAGCAGGTACGTCCAACCCAAGGCCCTCAGGTATCATGGGACCAAGGGTAGTTAGTTATAAATGTGGCCCAAACCAAACACAGAATTCTAAACTTAAAATACTATGAGATTTGCGGGGCAAATTGGCACATGCCTTTAATTCCAGTACTTAGGAGCCAGAGGCAGACGGATCTCTGAGTTCAAGGCCAGCTTGGTCTACATAGTGAGTTTCTGTCTGTTGAGATCCTATAAAGAAAGAGAGAGAGACAGAGAGAGAGATAGTTTTGTGAGTGTGATTTCACAAAAACTCAATTTTGCAGCTACCAGGAAAGTTCTTTGCCCATGGGAATTTTGTTTTGCAATGGCAAGACATTGGACAGGTCTGCACACTCAAAAATTCTGTGTTTCGCCCAATGGCTGTAATTCTTTTCCATTTCTGGTGTCAATCAAGTGCAGTTGACAGACAGGCTGGCTACAGCAGCACCCAGGGAAAAGGAACAGTGGCATGAAGGCCCTCATCCCTGTCTGGCTTGTCCTAAGTAGGCTCCAGGAGCCTCAAGGCTCCTGGGATGAGCTTCCTGTGCTGAGAAAAAACCCACTTCACTGCTGCATGTCTTCCAGAAAGCGAGGGCAGAAAGGTGGAAGTGTGTAAACTGAGAGAGAATGTGAACCAGCAACTTCCCGCCCTCCAGTCAGCCTACACTGAAGCACCCTCTCTCATTCCCAAGAGCAGCTCAGGTCCCCCTACCAGAATATATCTCAGATACCACTGACAAATGCCACAGCAGCCCTGTGTAGAAGGTCCTGGAGGAAGGCAAGGAAGGCCTCCTGGAATTTACCCAAAAGGATGAGACATAAGAAAGAGACAATGAGGCTCACCTAGTGATGCCCAGGATCAGTTGCCTCTCTCTCTGAAACAGATGCAGAAGGAAGGGCTAGCGTGCAGTTAAGAGAGCTCAGCCCTCCACTTCAGGATGTGCCTCAACCGCTGTCAAGGTAGCGTGCGTGCGTGCGTGCGTGCGTGCGTGCGTGCGTGCGTGTGTGTGTGTGTGTGTGTGTGTGTGTGTGTGTGTGTGTGTGTGTTACCATCACAGTCATCTGACATGGCAATGGCCATTATTCTTTATGTAGGATCCACAAAGCACAGGCTGCTTGCTCTTGTGATTTACCAAGGACATAGCTGTGCCTGTCTGGAGGCTCTAAACTACCATCAAGACTAGAGCAGTCTTGGCCCACAGAGCCTGAAGCACACACACACTATCTGGACCTTTGTCTTACACAGAGGCTCTTTTTTTCTTATCTAAATAAGGCTAGTGCAAAAATCTTCCTCTCATGAAGCTCATCATTGCCAGCCATGTTTCCTGTTTCGTCATGGCTGTCAATAAGAATCTTGTATTCCACTGCAGGGCAGACTAGGGGATACAACCTTTCCCATGCCTTGATGGTATGATTTTCACTCCAGTCCTGTGTGTTTATGGGGAGGAGTGCATGAGTGTGTATATATGGTGTATGGGAGTGTGTATACATGGTGTATGTATGGTGTCTGTGAGTGTGTGTTTGGTATATGTGAATATAGGTATGGTATATATGTTTGAGTATGAGTGTGATATGTATGTGTGTGGTGTGTGTAATGTGTATGTGTGTGATATATGTGTGTAATATGTGTGTGGTTTATGTGTATATGTCTGTGGTGTGTATGCTGTGTGTGTATATATGTGTGTATTGCTTCCTCAAACATTCAGTCTTATGTCTGTAGATGATTTTCACTGAAGCACAGTGCTTCAGTTAGGCTGGCTGGTCAGCAAACCCCAGAGACCATCTTGTCCAAAGAGGCTGAAGGCTCAGCTCCAACCCCCAATCATATCAGTACTTTGTTTCTTGCACAGCAGCAGGTATAACTCAGTCCTTTGGTGAACCAGGCACAATAGTGATGTAGAGACACAGAGATCAGGGTCCCTGGCTCTCAGTCAGGGTCAGCTTAGAAAAGGAACTCGCAGACAGCCACATACATACACTGCAGCTGAACTACAGCCAGGACAGACACACAGACTGGAGCCTCAAAAGGACAAATGTGTTCTAAGCAGTACTGGACACAGAGTGGCAATGAGCTCTGCCCAGCCCTGTTGGAGGAGGCACTGTGTGACAAAGTTGGCCCAAGACAGTAAGACTGGCATCACAGTGCTTGTCTCACTCAGGGGAACCTTGACCTTCTAAGCCTCAGTTTATCCAACTCTAACATAGAAGTAACTGTCACCTTTGCAGGACAAAAAAAAAAAAAAATCAACTAAAGCACTGGTGTTAAGACGGGAGGTTCTGGCCTCTCAGGCACATTCCTAGTGGATCCTGAGACTCCTTGTTGACACATAGCCTCTGCTGACATCAGCAGAGAATTCTTGGGTGACTGGAGAACAGGCCACGGCCCTGGGGTGGAAACCCACAGAGACCACAGAGGCCATGTGACAGAAGGGCCTAGCACAGCCCTGGATTTAATTCCAACAGAGCACCCAGGGAACACATGGGACCCCAAGAGAAAAGCAAGTAGTATGCTAGACCACCATGTCAGCAAACTGCCTGGGCACCTGGCCCCAGGCTGCGGAGACCCAGTCTCAGTGAGACAGTGCCTACTTTCCAAGCAGCCAAGTGTCTGCCACCTGGAGAAACCCTGGTATCCCTAGCACTGGTGAGATGTGAGAGCCCTGGGGTGGTCCTGGCTGATCCACCATGTTCTTTGCTTCTCAGTCTGAATCCTCAGGTCAAAGCCTTCTCTTCTCTGCAATCTAAAGGTAAAACCAAGAAACTGCAATCTATGCAAGACTTGGAGAGTGGTGGGGGGTCCTACTTTGACACAAACCAGCTCTAACTAGGAAAGCTATTATCTAATGTGCCCTTCCCTCTATTCAGGAAAACCCTACCATAACAGAAGTGAAGCTTCAGCTCCTAGCCAGTATAATTAATTATTCCTGGCTGCCTGTCTATCATCTTGAGCTATCCAGGTTGGGGAAAGTGGTGATCATCTAGTAATGTCTGCCATGGTGCAGGAGGGAGGTAACTCAGACACAAATACTGTTTGCATATCTGGCCCAAATGGGTCCTCAGCATCCTGCTTCTTTCAGGAGAAATAAAGAGATGACATCAGAACCAAAAAATAAAGGGGGAGGGGAGCTGTTGAGCTATTCTAAAAGAATGCCTGAAACCACTGGAGAAAGGAAGGTTGACTAGCTATCCAAATCCCTGGGCTGTAAGGGCCCAAGGCAAGCATGCAGCTTTCCTAGTCATCTTATATGCAAAGATCCTTACTGTCCACATATTCTCTGAAGAGAAACCATTTCAAGATCTCACTGTACATCCAGCCACCATCTAGTACCTTGCCTAGCTTTGTCTGACTCTAAGAGACTCCAAATGAGCCTGAGCAGCTCATACAAGGATGAGAAGCCTACTGCCTGAAGTCAACCATGACAAGGATTCTCCCTGATCTTGTTTGAACAAAGCCTGACAAAACTAAGTAGGAAGCAGCTTAGGGAGGGCCTCACCCTGGCTAGATGGAAAGAGGGCAGGCCTTTCCCCCTGGAGCATAAGGATGTCATTGATGAAAGGGTTTCCAAACTTAGACAAGCCCAGGGTCCCAAAGTGGACCTAGCCTTCCCATCATCCCTCAGCTTTGGGGTTGCTAAAGACTTATCAGATTATTATGGACAAAATACCTTCATTCTACATACATGGGCATTTACCATACAAGGTCAATCATAGCCTGCCTCGTTGGAGCCTCCCATGTAGCAGCCTTGCCCTGAGCACCACATACATGTGAACCATCATTAACACCATTATCTTCTTTGAGCAGAGAAGAAAACTGAGGCTGAAACATGAAGAGTCACCCAGCTTATAAAGGGGCAATGCTGGGTCAGGCCAAGATCCATCTTGTACACCCAAAGGGCTCTGCACTCCACCTCAGGCAGTACCACAAGAGCATCAATAGGTATGGATGCCCACCCTGAGTAAGCAATCTGAACTCTGCTGAACCAGAGCAGGGCTGTGCACATGGGAGCTGTTTCTATATCCCACTTCTTCCTGATGCTGTGCATTTATGACTCCAGACCCTGGCTGGAAGTATCACAGCAGCTACTCACAGAGGGTTCTTAGAAAGGAGCAGAGACATTCTTCATATGGTGCATATTGTGCATGAATGTATATGAAGACACATAAACAGCCTACACTTGCATTTGAATACACATTATGTGTCTGTGTGTAGAAGCATATATAAACACACATGTATACTCACATGTGTGCATGTGAGCACATGCATGCATCTATACCTGTACACCTGTGAACCTGCATGTTTCCATACATGTGCTCATATGTACATGCTTGCTTGTATGTGTACATACATAAAAGCATGTCTACACATGTTGACATGTTGTAGGTTCACATGTGAACTACTTGTATCCACATGCTTACATGCATGTATATGTGCACATAACACCCCTCCTGGACACTCAGGCCCATTGTTCTTATTTCCAGGGCCAACACATGATCCTAGTCTGCTGGTCCATTTCCCACTTGGGGTTCACATCAGACTTGCCCCTCCCCTCCAGAGCGCCCTGTAGCTGGATCCTTCACTCTAAATCTTTGTTTATTTTATGGGAAATTTAATGAGTAAATGAACTGCCTTTCCAGACTGTGTTTCTCATCACTTTCTTAGACTTTTTCTTCTAACTCGTGAAAAGAGGAAACTTCAGCTTAATACAAGTAAATGACGTTGAACCCCTGCCCACCCCACTCCCACATCCCAAAGAGAAGTGTTATTCCAAACTCAGAAACCACACTCTATATCCCGTTCCAAACCCAAAGCCCTCTCCCATCAGTCACCGGCTTCCACACTCTCATCCTCCCCCCACCCCCCATCTTCCTGAGGTGTCAGAATCTCCTCCTAGCCAAGGGTTCACATGAGCAGCAAGTGAGCTGCAAGGACTCTCTGAATGGAGAAAAATAAAAGCAAAATGCCCCCCCCCCCGATCTCTAAAATCGAAATGCTGCACAGAAGAAGCTACAGAGACACAATTCAGATGCATTTGACAGTTACACTTCCAGGAACCAGTATTCTTCACGTATGCCAACCTGCCCTTGGTCCAGGACTAGAGCAGGCATCCAACACCAGAGGAAGCAGGTTCCTGACTGTGTCTCACCTGGGGTGTCTGTCAAAATGGGCTTCTGCTTTGACCTGGGTTCTAGAAGCCGCTAGAGACTAGCAACTGCAACCAGACATCGGCCTAGACATGTGGGGTCCACAGGCAGATGGAATAGTTCACAAGTGACAGCAACAGAGCCTCCCTCACAAGGAGTGGGTGGGTAGAGGTGACATCCACCCAGTCCCAGGATCAGTGGGAATTTTTCTACCACAATCTGTAGTAATAGGTGAGCTTGGACCTGAGAGGTCACATTGAGAGAAACATGCAACCCAGGAAAGTTGATAGCATGGCCTCACCAGCCTGGCTACTTTTTCTCAAAGCAAGTCCAATACCACCCACCATCTCCCTACCCCACCCCCCTACACACACCACCAATGACACTTCTCTGCTTAGGTCCCTCTCTTGATCATCAGGGATGTCTGAGTCTACCCCCACCTGAGCTGAAAACCCCTGCCCCCTGCCAGTTCAGAGATAGAGCTGGACTCTCATCTCCTTAGAATTCATGTGAGCAGTCAGACATGGAACCTTATCAACCAGACATTAATCACCCTCAGCAATTAGATACCCAAGACCACGCACAGGGAATATGATGAGCCCAGAACAGAGGAAGCCTGAAGCACCACATAGAAGCCTTGAGTAAGTAACAGTGAAGGAGACCAAGGCATAAGAACATCGATGGCAGAGAGCTAGGTTACCAAGCGTCTGGTGGATTACCCAGCAGTGAGGTATAATTGCAAGGATTAGCATGAATATGATGCTTCCCTTCCAAAAAAAATTTGAGGAACGTCAAAACTATTCTCATCTGGGCTGGTGTGTGTGACTCATGTTTTTAATAGAAGAACTTAATTTCACTTAGGAGGAATTTGGACTCAGGAAAACATTGTCTAAGAAACACTCATTTTATACCCTGGACAACAGGAAACACCATCACCATCCTGAAAGTAAAAAATAAAGGTCCTGAGCTAGTCTCCTTGTTGTGAGCCACAGGGTGTGTCCCCCAAATGCTGGAACTGAGTGCAGTATTCAAAGGCAAAGTGGGGAGAGGTAATCCAGACAGGTCCAAGCTCAGCCCAGTGGCCCTGGGCAGGTCCTGTCCCCTCTCTGGGACATATCTGGGAGGTCCCTGTGGAAGAAACCTGGCAGTGAAGCCCTATTGCCAATAGAACAGTCGGTGGGAGGGGATAGCTATATGACCAAGCATACAGGCACACAACTAAGGTGGCTCTTTTTCCTAATCTCCAAGGATAGGATGACACAGCTCCCCACATCTAGTAAAGAGGAACAAGCTGCAGAGTGTGGCCATCTGGAATTGTTCCATCTAGGAGGGTAGGGGGAACAGAAACAGCACACACAGAGAGGCTGAGCCCAAGACACTGGCCCTCCCTCCTGATTATCAGATTCCAAAGATTGCATGGAGAACCTGGAATCATAGGTCGCCATAGGTTAACTGCCTCTTCAGCAGAGGCAAGGCAACAGTCTGCCCCATGAGTTCCCAGATGGTACCTGCAGAGACTCCAGAGTGTACAGACTCCTAGCTACCTCCTTTAACCAGGACTCCAGTGAGTGGCAAAGTTTCCATACAATCTGAAGCTAGGGTGAATGAGCTACAAGCTTCCCACACCCTCTGTACCTGGCAAGATACTGTTGCATTTCTCTGTCTCTTTTCCTTCCCAGTGGACCTTCTTAGTCACAGGCCCAGCAGGTCCTAGCTGGTACTACCTGAAATCTTAAATGAGTGGACCACAGGACCCACCTCACCTCCACGTGAGGACTCTGCAGGTGAGTTTCCTGTCTGATGGTGCCCAGAAGAAGAATGCCATCAGATATCTGTGTTATGCATGCTGTGGCTGAGTGCTACTGACCAATGCCTCTGTTTCTGCTCCACAGTCTCCAGTCCAAGGATGCTACCCTCCCAGCCCCCACCTTACAATTAAGAACAGATATGCAAATAAATATCCCTCCCCAAATCTTCCCCAGCCCTGCCCCAGCCAAGGGAGAGGCACTAATTTATAAGTTGCAGATAATGTCACCGACCATTCATCCAAATGTGTCACTAACATCCCATTAGACTGTAATTATTTTTTAATTAAAACTAAGAAAACTGGCATGCCTGAGCCGACTTTATGCATCTGTTATGGGTTAAAATAGCTTTTAAAAAATGTTTCAGAGACCACAGTCTATTGTGGCCACGGCCTCTGCCAAAGAAAACGCAAGCTTGCTTATTTTCTCCATGGGGCGCAACAGTGCCTGTGTGTGCCGGTACAGAATCGGCTGGCCGTGAAAAGAATTCTAAATAAAACACAAACATGGAATTTGGCAACGCCACAGAAGCAAGCTTAAGACTAATTCCAGCATGCGGACGACGCTCACATAGTAAGTCTGGCTCCAGTATAAATGAAACCAGGCACTGTAAAATACCACGGCAAGTCGGAGCCTTGGCTTAAAGAGACAGGACGCTGACTGCAGGTATCCCAACTTATAAATCGGGCTGGAACTGCTTCTATAAATCCATGGGTTATTAGCTGTTTGCATCCAGCCAAGCCCGTCTTAAAGAGATTTGTATTAAAAGAGAAAGGAAGGGGAGGTCAACAAATAAAAACTATCACTTTGCACTTGACTTTTGGAGCTGAGATTGTGGGGGGAGGGAGACTGTGTCCGTTATCTCAATTAGAGCAGAAAGGCTCTGAGACCTCAGACACACAAGCCCCAAATGGAAAAGAGGCAGCATGAAGCAGATGGATAGAAGGTGAGATTCCCAGCAAAGATGAACAAGGATAGAAGTCAGGGCTGACTGGAGCCACACCAGAGGAATATCTCCACCCTGGGGCCGCTCTGATGATCTCGGGAATGGTAATTATAGTTATAACAACAATAAAATGTAACAGTGACACCAAGGCCAGCTGCTGCTTGAGGCAGTGAGTGTCTCACAACTGGGGAAGACTCAGAAGAAACATTTTTGAAGTCACCATGCCTCAGTTTCCCCATCTGTACAATGGGATTGATGATAATGCCTTCTTCATGAGGTAAGCCTGTGCCTTATTGTCATGGCTGACTGGGACACTCAGTTACCACCATTCCCATTTTTCAGATGAGGAAATAGGTTCCATCACCCACCCACAATCACAACTTGTCACAACCAGGATGAGAACCCACCATCCACTTCAAAATCTTTGGTCTCCCTGCACACACTCACAGGTGGTCACACTCTGGACTGGTCACAATGTCCTGGCCTCCATACAGTGAACTCCCCAGCAGGCAATGGGAAGAGAAACTATCCTCAGTGACATACTCCCACCAAGGCCACAGCAAGCTGCAATCAGCATGTACCAAGCCTTGTCAGCATGTACCACAACTCAGGAAGAACACACCTGTCAGGGACACACCAGACAGACAGTGCTGTCCTAACCATGTACACACACATTCACATACAGATCCACAATACATCTACAACAAAAACACACATTCATTCTCTCTCTCTCTCTCTCTCTCTCTCTCTCTCTCTCTCTCTCTCACACACACACACACACACACACACACACACACACACACACACACACACGCACGCACAGAGGCTGGGGGTTGGGGATTATAGAAACTATACCAGGCCCAACAACCCAGGCAGATGCAATAGGAAAAATGAAGAGATGACATGAGGCAATGTTTGGGCTTCCAACAAGAAGGTTTAGACCCTTCCCTCAAGTCCTAGTTAATCCTGAGGTCTGCTGAGGTAGCAGGCTGCTCTGTTCTCACCACAAGCTCCCCCCTCCCGCAACCCAGAGCTGAGCCGGTGCAACAGCTACCTGCCCAGGTATGACCAGGATGTCCCAGCTGCATCACCCATAGAAGCCACAATCTGACTCTCTAGAACTATTCTTCCTGCAAACACACACTGAAGACGAGGCTCTTTAACAACAGACTCCGCTCCCTCAGGGGCTGTCACCCAACATGGTGACATCACTACATTCTGGTAGGTTCTGAGATGTTCTTCCTGAGATGATGTCCAGCATTCTGAAAGACATGGGCTAAAAATACTCCTGGCTTCTCAGAGCTAGGTTACAAAAATAATTTGTTTAAAAAAAATAGATTATAAGCAAATATGTGTCCAGCTATTTTTAGCTTCTGTTCAACTCTGTTAATTTTTTTCCTCATAATTGTTACAGGCTTTTGAACCCCCAACTCTAAATATCCACACCCTCTCTATATTCTCTTGATTTGACAAGGCTTGGACTAGTGGGGACAGATGTGACCACACAGCTTGCCATACAACCTGAGGAGAGCTAGTCAGAGGTACCAGGCGGCTGAGAAACATGACATTCCTGTGGCCATGCCATCAGGGACCAGCTCTGGAATCCAGCAAAGGAATATCACACAGTGCCTAGAACTGCCCTAGACCACAGCATCTCCCCAAAGGAACCAAAATGGGGTTCCTGACCTGGATACTCTAACAAGGCGTATGCAGGGGGTTGGCTAGTGAGACCCAAAATGTTACACATGTCTGTGACTAAATCAGTAGAAGCCATGTGTGATCTTATGTAGAAAGGGGGTCTTTGTGGATAAAATTGAGGACTGTGATATGAGCCCACCCTGGATGATCTAGGTGTACCCTTAGTCTTGTCTAAAAGAGGATGTGGCAGACTAGTGAGGGTACTGTGTAGCCACAAAGGTAGGGATTAAAGTGATGAGACCAACCTTGAGTTATCTGAAGGCGGATGAAGTGAGGAAGGACCCTCAGCCCTCACCTCTAAAGGAAGCCAACACCTTGGCTTTGAATCTGTAGCTACCTTAGCTGTCCGTCTGTCACTGCCAGGCCTGGGACACTCATAAAGGGCATCAGAGAGAAGGCACAGCCCTGAGCAATCATCTTTGCAGATGTCTCATAACTACCGTGTCAGTCTACAAAGGACCCAAGGCCACTCACTAGCCACCCCAATCAAGGGAGTGAGGCCAGCAAGAAGATCCCATGAGACAGAGAAATCTCTGAGTCTCAGAGAGAGTGATATGTTACCTTTCTTAATACAGATCTTTTCTGTCAAGCTGTCCCAAAATCCACAAAAATCACCCAATTTGCCTAAATTTCTTCCACAAATCTTCATGCCAGGTGAATGTTTAGCTGCCTGCTTAAAACCAGCTGAGAAGACAAAGTTGTCATGAGGTTAGGGGGCAAGACCCTCACAAAATGTTACAGCAGGTAACTCAGAGCAATGCTAAGCCTCAGTCGTAGGGACTGGCTTCAAACCATACCCTTCAGCCGATCCCAATCTCCCTGAAGAATGGCTACCTTAGCTCTCAGTCCCAATTACTGGAGTCAGTGCAACACGAGCAGGAACACAGAACAGGGCAGCCTCTGAGGATAGCTGGGTGACTGTCTTCAAACTAAACAGAGTCATCTGTGATCCTGCTACCCCACTTCTAGGTACACACCCAAAAGAACCTAAAGCGGATGTGTATACCCAGGGTCACAATTGTAGTGTTGACAACAGGCAAAGACAGAAGCTCTCCAGTGCCCACCGATGGATGGATACAAGAGCAAATGTAATCCATACGCACAAGGGAATAGTACACAGTCTGAAAATGTTAAGAAATTGTGACACCTGCTATACCACAGTTGAGCAAGTAAAGTAGACACACACACACTTCATCCCACCCATACAAAATCCCTGGAGCTGTGGCATTCATGTAAACAGGAAGTAGAATGGTGGTTGGCTGAGCTGGGAGGGGAGAAATGGTGTTATTGTTTAATAGAAGACGGAATTTTGTTGAACAGGAGACAATTCCAGAGATGGAAGGAGGTGATGGCCACACAGCTGCAATGTACTCAGTACAACTGGAATGCATAGTTAAAAACAGTCATAAATGGAGCTTAGGGTTGCAGCTGAGTGCTAGAGTACACCCTGGCAAGCTCAAGGTTCTAGATTTAGCTATCAGCATTGATAGTGATAGCCACTTATCAAAACTGTAAATTTTATATATAGTTATCCACAATAAAAGATATTTCAGGTGGTGCAGGTATACCATGGGAGGCAGGTGGACCTCTGAGTTAGAGGTTGGCCTGGTCTACAGATCAAGTTACAGGACAGCCAGGTCTATACAGAGAAACCTTGTCTCAAGGAAAAGAAATGTCATGGTCCTACCTCTGAACCAGTGTGATACAATGCATCGGGTGCTGAAAATGTTGTTCAGTTGATACAGTGCTTGTCTGTATCACAGATGCTGAGTTTAATTTCCAGCACCGAAGAAACTGGATATGATGGCACACCTCTGTAATGCTACCACTGACACAGAGGCAGCAAGTTCAAGGTTAACCTCTCCCAAACACAAAATAAAAGTGGTGCATACATACCATGGGCCGACAATCGATGGTTTCTTTTATGATAATATACAGAATAAATGAGCTGGTTAATAAAACCACAAGAAAATTCAGAGTGACAGTACCGAGTCTGAATTTAACTAAGGCAGGGTTCATCTCAGTAGAGTCACAGGCACACACACCCACCCGGTGGGGCAGATCTCACTCTATCAGCCAGTTGTCACCTTATTAAGAAAGGCAATAATTAATGTCCAGTTTTATGAACTGATCCCATCTGTCTGTTTCTGCAGATAGTAACTTCGGTTTTGCATTAACCTCCTTAGAGAAGACCCCAGCCCTCTGACCCCTTCTACAGCAACCATAAAATATAAATGGTCTTATTACCCAGGGCCCCAGAGCACTGTCATTCATGTTTGCACCTCCCCCTACTTGTACCTGCCAGGTAGAAGCTGAGGAAAGGCAGCAGTACGCAGACTCAGGAAAAGCCATCATCCAACATCGTTCAATGCCAATCATGCTACATCTTAGATACCAATGTCCTCTTCCCCTGTGCATTCTGGGAGGAGCCAGCCCTCAAGGAGAGGCTGAACTCAAAACTCTTAAGACCCTAGCCAAGAACCTCATGTGCACTGAGATTGCAGAAACGACAGCCTGATGGCCACCTGATGGGCCTGGGTAATGTGCCACCTCCTGATACTTATTAAATAATGTCCAGAAAGGGGAATTACAAAATGGACCAAGACACAGTTCCTCTAAGGTCTACAAGAGACCAGAAAACCTCACACAAAGAGGGGAGGGGACCCCACCCCATGGCTTCTTCCCACCACTGGACTAAATTAGCCAGTCTTGATTGTGTTTGGATACACTGTATTTCATCGTTTCAGCTACTCAAAGTTCATTGTAACACACCTACAGCAGGCAGCCTTCTGCCCCTGCCACAGATTTGGGAAACGTGAATCATTCTGTTCACCTTGGCAAGCTCAAGGCTCTGAGTTCGGTCTCAGAAGAGAGAAAAACAAAAATGTCAAAATCGTAATTCTTATGTATACTTATAACTTTAAAAAAAAATACCATAAACATGCCATTGTACCATCACAACTTTCAGTGTGTACACCCAAGCCACCCCACAATGGCTAACTCAGATTCTCCCTGTGTGCAGGGACTGATTCCACAGAGTGTGAAGAAGAGAAGCAATTCTCCCTAGACTACTTGACTATAAACCTTCCCTGCGTCTTCTCTTCTTATTAGGGCCGCAAAACATCCACCAGTGTCCTGTGCACCTGCTGGGACAGTCCCTGCCACAATCACAGGAGAGCCAGATAGGACATAGATGCCCAGAGGCAGGCTAGATTCCCACCCAGGCACCAGAAACCCAGACTTAGCATAATTTGCCAGGACAGCTTGTGTGGGTCTCCACATCTCCTCTTCAATGTTCTCCTTCTTTGTATTTCTCCTAAGACTAGTCATATATGAAGAAGGCCTCCGCCAAGCAGGATTAGAGGGTAGCCCCCACCTCCTACCGCAGGAATCTCTAGCACATTCTGGTTCTCACATACCCAAGGGTCTCATTTCTAGGCCAGGGTCAGACACAAATGTGATCAATAAAATAAAGAACCCAGGGGACCCTCTCAGGACTATGTCCAAGCATCAGCTGGTTTTTTATCAGCATGTTCCATGTATTTTGGTCCAAGCAGCTTTTGCAGTCCAACAGGAGTGGGGAGGTGATGGGCAGAAGTACAGCTTTGAGATCTGTACAGCTCAGCCTGCCCCTCTGCGGGTTTGGTGCTGTTAGCCAGGCTTCCTCAGCAGAGCACACTCAAGTGAAATGAGAGAGAGCCTCTTGGAGGAGGAAGATGAGATGTCAGACAAAGGCCAGAGCTGGTGCATAGTAGGCCTTGCAGATAACAGCAAGAAGTCTTAAAAACACTGACAGCAATGGCCCTCGCATCCCTGCCCCACCCCATTCATGCTAAGAAACTGGCAAGTGATGATTGCCACAGAGCTGGGTGACTGGTCACCAGAGGGCCTCTGTACCCAAGGTCATCCAGCCTGCTACCTCATGCCCTGGCAACACCCTGCAGAAGTTTCTCAGCGCTCTCCCAAAGAGGGTATTTTTGCCCCGTTTGACAAGAGAGAAAACTGGGGCTCAGAGAAAGGGAATGGGTAGCCCTGGGGTCATATATTCATACCCATTAGCACAGAGTCAGGGACCAAGGATGTCCTAGGTCTGGGGCTTCCTTTGTTAATACAAGTGGATCATGTAAGCTTAATTGAAACAAGAGTCCATGCTGCCGTTTCTAGAGACTGGTCAGCAGCCATAAAGACATGGAGGTCTTAGAATAGAGACACACACAGGGGAGTGCCCCACAGCAGAGGCAAAAGAAAAAAAGAAAGTCCCAGGACCACATACATGGCTTCATTGCTATCAAAATGCTACCTGCTGCCAAGTCCAGTGTGCAGGGCATCGAGCTTGGTGGCAACACAGAAATTGGTTTTTAAGCATCTCCTTTGGCTAACAGGTGTCCTTCACTAGTTCTCAGCGTGAACTCAAGGGGGTTCAGAATGCAGGCTGGGGTGCAGCAGCATCAGAAAAGTGCTTGCCTATCATGCATGCAGCTCTGGGTCCTTAGCACAGTATAAAACAGGTCATGGTAATATAGACCTAAAATCCCAGCACTTCAAGTAAGATTAGAGATCTGAAGTTCAAGGTCATCCTCTGTTTCCAAGAGAGTTCAAGGTCAGCATGGGATACAAGAGCTGCTGTCTCAAAATGAAAAGAGAGGCAGTATTGCCTGGTCCGAGACACAGTGCCAAGTGAGCTCTTCCAGTCATTCGTGTCCTATGGTGTCTTCCTCACTGCCTGCCCCATCTAGATATTGAAGGTGTCACATGAGATGTCCAATCAAGGCCCCTAATCCTGGTTCATTAAGTGTTGATTTGAACCTTGGGTCCCTCATAGCAAACTCCTTTCTGGATGGGATCCCTTCCACATGGAGGGTGGTGCCTCCATGTGGAAGACACTCCTGCCACTGTCGTATCCTCTTTAAAGGAGCCTGTGGCTGCCTAGCTCTGATGTCCGCAGCCAGTGCTCGGTCTTCACATCCACTAACTGCTGGAAAGTGCTGCATCCAGCGCTGCATTAAAAATTAATTACACATGCTATTTTATTGCCAGTCCATAATGTAATGAGCACCAGCTGTGCTAAACAGCCAAACTCCTTTTTAAGACAGCTATAAAAAAAAAAAAAAAAAAAAAAAAAAAAAAAAAAAAAAAAAAAAAAAAAAAAAGGAAGAAAGAAAGAAAAAGAAACTGCTCTTCCAAATGCCTCTCCTGTCAGAGCTGAAAAACAGCAACATCTTGTACAGATCTGAACAGAATTCTTTGATTCACTCTGCCTTCTGAAGGGCCAGCAGAGGGTGACATGGCATCTGCAGAGGGCGCAGTGGTGTCTTTGTTGCTGCGATGGCCCCTTTCGTCTGAAAGAAGTCCTGCTGTGACCGGCCAGCTGCACCTTCCTCTGACCCCAGTGCCCAGCTACTCTGGACCCCTGTTGATGCTGAAAGGTATGACTTGCCAGTTACATGGACAGTGGCCTTTTTCTGGAAGCCACCAAATAGTTGTCAACCTCGGCTCCTTCTGCCAACATGAAGACTGGCTTCTTGAGCTCCAAGAGCCTTGCAGCTCTCTACAGCCTCAACTGGAATGCTTCCAGTCACAGAGGACAGCGTGCAGGTCCTGGGCAGGCATCGGAAGACTGCAGCTACAGTAGGACCATCCCGAGATGACACAGATGCCATTGTTGATCTTAGAAGCCTGCCCCCAGGAGCTGCCAACCATACTCTAAATGTCAGCCATAGGGTGAAGGAACAAACGACTCACTGAATTTTTTTGATGTGTAGCTGAGGATAACCTTGAACTTCTAACCTTTTATTCATTTCCCAAGTGTGAGAATAACATGCTTGCACCACATTCCTGCTTTACACAGTGTTGTGTATGAGAGACTGAACCCAGAGCTTCCTGCATGCTAGGCAAGCACTCTACTAACTGAACTACATTCCCAGCAGGGCTCTCTAAATTTTTAATAACTCCATGGGCCAGTTCCATTGACACGGATCTGGTAAACTGGGAAAGAACCCCTCCCCACAAAAGCATTGGAGCTCACAAGAGTGTCTTCCTCTCCCCAGAGATTCATCACACACCTCCCTCACACTCAGTTCCCTACTACATCCTCATGGTCCTCCTCCTTCTGGTCTCCATGGAGGCTTGAATGCCAGGCCCCCCACCCATCCACCCAGCACCCAGTACACCACACCCACCAGGCAGTGCAGACCAAGGAGAACTGTCAATCTGTCCTCTGGGAGAGTGGCTACCCTGTTAGGAGAGTCCTTGCTGCTAATCAAACCCAGTCCAGAAAGGAACTCCAGCTCCATCTTCATTTTTGGTATGAAATGTGCAGCGCACAGACCATATCATTAACATAAAACTTCCAGAAATAAAGGCACTTTCCAGACAGACTGTATTAATTGCATCAAGCCTCCACAGCTAGGGTGGTCTGATCTTAGGCATCCCATTGGAGGGCTCCAGTTATAAAAACCAACACAAAACGAACACTGGGATATAATTGAAGGAGGAGAAAACGATAGATTCTACTGTTAAACCCTACTATTTACTTACAGGTATTCTTTTATCTTTATTGTCCCTTAAACCCATGCCAAGAAACCCCAGACTAGTTAAATAACACAGCAAGCACAATTTCAGTAGAAAAGTAAATTGAATTTAACTTTACAAGATTGCCCTGTGATTTCAGCATATACTAATGACTGCAACTGACTCCCTCTATTAAATCCAAACACTTCCACTTCCCTGAGCCTGGATGCTGTGTGTTCTTGCGTGAGACCTTGAACTTCGCCAAGCACATGCATTAATCACTCTGGCTGATGACCATTTACAGCTTCTAAATATGCAATGAAGTTTCCCAGTTCCCGTTCCACCTCCTAACGCTGGTGGATGATGGAGCTAGCCAAGAGGCTAAATGCTTTTAAGCATAGAAACCAGGGATTCAGTTTAAAGGAAGCTCCCACCCGGTGCCAGATACGTAACCCCATCGGGTTGCAAAACCCCTTCTGCTTGTGCGTGAGTCATCCCGTCTGTGGGGCTTGTTATATGCAGAGTGTTGTTCTAAATATCTGCCCTAAATGACCTCATGAAAACTCCTCCTAACAACCATAGAGCATGTCTTTTCCTTAGGCCCATTTCACAGATGAGAGAATGGAGGAGCAGAGGGGATAGGAAATGACTTGGGTGCAGCCACACGGCTAGCTACATCCATCACTCACTAAAGCAGCCTGATACATTTTGAAGGTCACTTTTTGATCATGATGCCTCAGAGCAGGAGTAAGAACAGGATGGAGCCTAGTGAGCTTCAGCTATCATCTGAGTATCTTCACATTCCGCCTTGGGATCCTAGCCAGGCCCAGAACCACAAAAGTCCAGTTTGTTCTAGTCCATAGCACCGCTCAAGGGACCTTGCTTTTCACAGATACATAGGAGGATGGAGGCAGGGCTTAAAGAGGGACAATGACGTGTTTAAGGTCTCTGGTCTTTAGATGGCACAGGGCAGAGCAATTGTCTGTGGCTCCTGATTACAGAGCCACCTTAATAAAGCTTAGAGATCTTTCAGTTTCCAAGGACACCTCGACACAAAGCCACATAGGATCTCTGTGGGATCCACAAAATAATGGGCCCCATGCCCCTTCTTCCAGCTGTAAGCATCTGAGGAAAACATAGGTGAGGGTCCCAGCAGGGCCTAGGTGTATCTGGGTAGTTTTCTTTCCTATGAAATCAGACCTTGCTATAAATAACCCAGAGTGTGTTCATGGGCATGCAATTAACCTGTGCGAAGCTCAGGCTTTCTGAGTTAATTTGAAGAGATAGATTCAAAGCACCCTGACCAGAAAGGGACAGATCGCACTGAGTACAGCAGTGTTCGGTCTTTGCAGCTTCCCACTTCCTCGAGGATTCCTGGCGATTTTATGCCTCCTCTGCAGCTACTAATTAAACAGGCACTAAAACCACTTCAGCAAACAGGCCAGTGCCAGGAACAGAACCAAAGGGAGAAACCTCACCAGAGGAGGATACTTGAATATGTCAAAATTTATCAGATACAATACAATACAGCAGTGCTGCCTGACGCAGGCTAAGTTAACAAGGAAGAACAGTAGAACAGTGGCTAAGAACAGGACAGGGTATGGCACAAAGAATGGGAAGAAGAAAACAGCATGTCTCTCAGGAGCTGGTTCCTAGAGAGGTCCCAGGGCTCAGTACCCCCCACCCACTCACCACTGCTCTTCCACTACAGTACAGCCATCACTACACAGGACCAGATGGTACAGAACCCTCAAGTTCATGGCCGCCACCTCCTGCCTGTGTTCTTTCTTCTCTTCCTGTCGGTCTCAGGATAGATCTCCATGCCCATAGTGTAAGCTTAAGGTATGTAAGGAACCCACATACCCAAGTCTGCCAGTATCTGGACATGGCTTACAAACTATGTGCCTAAGGAACTACAGTAAACTAAGAAATGAGTTTGAGCCATGAGACCTTGGGGCTCTGTGGCTCACCTACAAAGCGGGAAAGTAAAGTCTTGGCACACGCACAAATGCCTAGTACACAACAAGTAACCCAACTGAAGACAGACTGACAGCAAACTCCCTGGACTGTCAAGGCCCTGCAGACCTTGTCTGCCCTCCCCTGGGCCTAGGCAGATGTCCTATGGCTAAGCAAACCAATCCCCAGGACTAAGCCCAATTCTTGAAGATGCTCAGCCATGACCTCCTAGCCTTTGCCTCACCCCCTCATTTGTAATATGGGGACAGGAATGGCTCCTGATCAGCACTTGACACAAAGGTACCAGGAGAGCCCAGTCAAGTCAAAGGCACCTCAGTCCTCCACTCTGGCAGCTGAGGGCCTGCAGAGAGTTAAGCCCACCCCAGTGGCCTACGAGACAAAGAGATCATGTTTTTACATGCAGAACTTGACCGGGTAAGTCCAGCCATAAACACTCAGGCTGGTCTTTGAAAGTGCACCCACCCCCCAAGAAAGTGCAGGGCTGTAAAGCTGCAGCATGCATTACAGGGATCCAAAGAACAGGACAGCTGCAGACCAGCAGGTACCCCTAGCTTGGTAAACAGCATCTCCCACACATCCCCAAAACAGATCTATCCAAACTACATGAAACCTCAGTTGCCTTGAGGACCAGAATGGCCAACAAGGGAAGCCTTGAGAAACAGGCTAGCCAGGAAGGAAGCCTTGTAAGCTCTTTCAATTCTTCCCGAGGGGATTTTGGTCTCTACTTTATGCACTCAAGACATAAGCCCAATAAGGAACCAGAACTCCTGGTTCTGGATGTCAGACCAGGTGGCATCGCCATCAGTTATAGCAGGAGTATGGGGAGGGGGTGGGGGTACTGAGGGCTATAGACCACCTCCCTGGCAGGGAAGCCAAGGAGGTCTTACCCTGAAATAGGAGTTAATAAGAGACGTCTCTAAGACAATGTCAATGAAAAGCAAAACCTACCCAATAAGAATAGTTTTCCTTTCACAGCTTGAGTCAAGAGAAAGCTTGCAACGTGCCTGGCAATGAAGCAGGGACAAATTGAATGTGTCCCAGCACTTCAGCCACCCTCTCCCTCCCTGGCCCTGGCCATGGAAACCAGGCCACAGCTGCTCGCCACGTGAGTCTGTGTCAGCATCCTGGCTCCTGAAGCCACAGTGTGTTGCAAGCCACGCTCCACCATGAGCTGGCAGGGAGGCCTTCTCCCCTCAACCTCATGAGGACCCTAGGCCACAGAGGTCCGTGTTTGTGGGGAGACAGAGCAAGTGGGCAGAAAAGGCCCTGTCCCCACCTGGCTGTGGATGCCCTTTGTGTAACAGGCAGCTTCACTGGCCTCCAACAGCAGCCGAGGGAACTGGAGTAGGTCTGGGGGCTGCCCAGTGCCTACCAACCTTCATGGCCTCCGCCCCAGATGCCCACAATGTTTCACCGCTACCCGTGGCCGCAGCTTTTTTAAAAGGCTCCTCTTTGGGACGAATTTTTTTTTCCTCTTCCCTCTAAGTTAATGGGCAACACATTGTCCCAAAGAGAAAGTCAGCATTTTGAACGGCTCCAGCACTGTACACAGACAACCCAGGAATCCTTTCCTACCCTTGTCTGGGGTGGGTGGCAGAGCGGCAGAGGCAAGGGGCAGAAAAAAACCTCAGATGTTAAGTGTTATCCAATTAAACTATGGCTAAACATCCCAAAGAGATGAAACTTGGAGGTTGAGCAGTGCATTCTGGGAGTGAGACTCACAGAATTTGGGGGTGGGGAGGAGGTGAAGGTGATGGACCCCTTAGCCCCCTAGGAACCAACACGAGTTTACAATTCAGTTGACATCCTTTGCCACTTCTGCTGCCATCCCCCAAAAAAACTTTGAGTGTATGAGGGGGTGTCTCCCCTGGGACCCCACCTTGGGTCCCCAGTTTTGCCCAGGGCACAGCCCCCCATCCCGGGAGCCCGCCTCCCCCACCGCAGCAGCTCTGTTACCTGACAACTGACACTGGCATCCAAAGGGAGCCTCCATCTGACCCTCACCCTGAGTCCCGTCGCCCGAGACAGGGCGTGCGCCACAGCAAGGCAGCGGGAAGCAGGGTGGGAGAGCGCCCAGGGCACGCAGAGGTGAAGTAATCACGGATGTGGGAGTGTGGGAAGAGGAGGCAGCTATGGGGGCCATCGATGGCAGCTGGGCAGGCCTGCACGGCCCTGGAGAAAAAACAATAGAAAAGACCGGTCAGTTGGGCCCTGGACTGCACAAGAGACTTGGGGCACAGGAGGGGTCCTGGATCACAGGGCTACAGTACAGCCTCCATGGGTTTGGCCCCAAGGACACCAGCCCTACAGGGATGGCAACTGGATCACAAGCAAGATAGAAAGGGTCATAGTGTACAGGGGACATTAGCAGGGGCTACACCTGCAGCTGCCAGATAGTTTCTGGGGGACCCTGCCTCTAGGGGCCTAGTGCAGGGGCTTAGGGCAGGAAGGGCTATCAGGGCCCCTCTCCCAGTTAAGATTCCCTAGGCAGGGCCTTTTGGAATAAACTAGAGCATACTTCAGTTGAAAATCTGCTCCCTCAAAAGATGACCTGGAAGCTGTATTGTGTCAGAATAGGTTCTCCAGGCTGAAGCCACCTCAAATCTACCTTCAGGGGTCTGGGTCCTGATGAGACTCCAGCCCAGCTGATCACCTGGGGCCTCTTTCCAGACCCTGGCAAGTAGTACCAAAGCTCCAGAAGTTCACAAGATGCCCTGAGCACCTCCTCCTCCCCCTCCTTCCTCTCCTCCTCCCCCCCCCTCTTCCTCCTCCTCTTTCCCCTACCACAAGAAAACCTAACACGGCCCACGCCCCTCTTAATGTCTTCACCTTGGCTCAGGACTCTCTACTCTCTCATGCGACAGCAATGAACAGGAGAGCTGGGGGTGGGGGGTGCTGTCTTGCCTCCACCCGGCCCCACAGTGAGCCTCCACCGCCAGCAAGTCCTGCATTTGATTTGGCCGTTTATCTTACATGGTTAAGAGACCACCAGGGCAAAACATTTGTGTGAAGCCCTTGCCAAAACCACAAGTGAAGAAGCCCAAATTCCCTGGGTAAATAATTGAGCAGAGAAGCACCAGAGACAAGAAAACATCAACAAGATGACGGGCGGCTAAGCCTTACCAGCTCTGCAGGAGAAGCCTGAGCCTCAACTGCTGGCACCTGCAGATCTGCACAGGTGGGCATCTGCCTACTCCACAGCCACCACAGGAACCGCCTCCTCTCAGGAGAGCCAGAGAACCATGCAAGCCCACTGGGAGCCAGAAACCTGTCAGTCTTCCCCAATCCAGCATTCTAACATGTCCCTGAGCACAGGATGGAGGACACCCATTGCACAGACCCAAACAGATACTGCAGCTGCAGAAAGGCTTAGCGGTTGCAGGCCTCCTCAAAATCCCACTGCCATTGTGTAAACATAGGATAAAGGTACTCTGGGCACTTGAGAAGTGCCTGAAGCTTGCTGATGTCCAGCCAAGAGGCCAATACCAGCACTGACACTGTTAGATCCCACTGAGGTAGAGATATATTCATACAAGGCACCAGATGTTTCTGGGTTGGCACAGTCCCAGAAGGACATGGTCAGTAAGTCCAAGAATGGTTCCAGTACCAAACAAAACAGAAGCCAAATCACAGTGTTCTTACGGGACTTAAGCAAAGACAATGGCAAGCCAATGTCACCTGGCTCTCCCCTAGAAGGCCAGTGTTTGCCTCAAAGTCCACTGCATCAGACAATGTGCTTTACACTGTCCTCCAATGGTCCTGAATCCTCATGTAGGTCTCCTTTCAGGCCACGGAGAGCTCAGAAGCATCAGAAGCCATCACAGTGAATTTGCACTAAGTATAAGACTACCAACATGATTAACCGGGAAGGCCACGTCTCACTCCAAACTGAGACTCAAAAGCAGGGACATGAACACAATGGTGTCTCCAAAGCCTGGCTATGCTCCTCCCCCTCTATGGCTGCAGCTGGACTAGAGTGACCAGGGTACCTTGTATCCTGAAGCCAAGGGCCACTTGGAGATGAAGGAAGCCTGAGCACCTGAGACCTCAGCACATCCATCAAGGAAAGTAGAAGGCTTCTGGGTTCTACAGAAGGCCATAACTCAACCAGCACCACCTATCATGGCCGAGATGCCAACAGGAGCTCCTTGGAATTGACTCTGATGGAAGAATGACCAAGGAGCAGAAAGGAAATATCATGGTGCCACAGCCTGGAAGGATTTCACTGGAACTGTACCAGGGTCTGTCAAGACAAAGTCACACACTCATACCAGGTGGTAACGTTGACTAGATGATGGCCAAAGGACCTCATCAGACATGATGACCTCATTGACGTCTACCTGCTCCAAGGGCAGGAGAGTATGGGGCCCTATAGAACTGTTAGAGTAACCTCTGACCCACAGGAAATCCCCTCTAGACACAGCTTACCTCAGAACTTTGCACACAGAGGCACCTCTGAAATCCAGCTCCCACAAAAGCTAAGTGAGAAACCGCCATCCTATAATTCTCTGATGAGTTCCTGGGCAGGCAAATACATAGAGACTGAATAGTGATTACCAGGGGCTGGGAGGGCATTGGAGACTGAGGGTCAATGGGTTACAGGGTCCTCTGGGGGTGTGATGATTAAACGGTAGTAATGACTGTGCAACACTGTATAATAAACCCAAAGTCACAAATGAGACAAACTGAGAAAGTTTCACAATATATGAATATTTATAAAAAAACTAATGCTGAGGACCATGTCTCCCGGCCTGTCCCTGTCCACTGCCCAGCCTCAGCCTTTCTCTGGGAGGGATGTTGGCCTTGGATCTAGAACCCTAACAGTTCCTGAGACCTGCTCACAGACTATGCACCTGACACGAGGGTGTCAGTGTTGGGGGCGGTGCAGAGGGGTAGACAGTGACAGAGACAAAGACAGGACTAGACTGACGGGCTTAGACAGAAACAGAAAAATGAGTTCAAATTCCTCCTCAGCCACTTCTTAGCATGTGACCTAAGGTGGTCACGTTTCCGCTCTTTATGTTTGTAAAGGGCTACTCAGAGCAGCATGCAGCCAGAGCCCGCCATCCAGTAAACAGAGTTACCACTATCCTTACTCTGAAACCTCATTTATTTCCAGATCTAGAGCTTTCTGAACTCTCCCTGTGCATCCTTCTCACAGCATTTTGCCTGCTCCAGTGAAGGAACACTCTAGAAGCCTCTACAGGACACCCTTCCCCCACACCCCCAAACTTTCTGGGCTGGAATTTGGTGTTAATGGTTTCTTAGTATGCATGAATGAGATCGTGGGTTCCATTCCCACTACTTCCAAAATAATGAATAGAAGATGTGGGCTTGTGAGATGGTTCAGCAGGGTAGGGTTTCCTCCCAGAACCCACATAAAGGTGTCAAGAACTAATCCACGAAATTGTCCTCTAAGCCCCACACATGCACCACAGCACACATACCCACACACATTCATCATGTACACACAGTCACAACAATGACATGTGCAATACTATCCTAAGCCAGTCCAAACAGACCCATGTACACTAAGGTATGAGGCAGGGGGATGCAGCCACCTCCTCAGCCTCTAGGATCCGGGCCACTTAATAGTGAAACCCTAGCTGGCTCAATATTTTAATCATAAAAGTACGTTTTAACTAGGAGGAAAGGAATAAAAAGTTGATAGTTATATTATGCCATAGTGTAAGCCTTCCTATGGGACAGGGGTATATTTACTGTTCCTCTCAATTATGTGGAAACGAGGCTCCAAAGTCAAGGCTAGCTGGCTTTTTTGGTATTGTGCCACCTACGAAGGAATATTCAAAAAGTCTCCCCAAAAGGCCTCTGGTGTGTTTGTTAAAACCCAAATATGGAGCAAGATCACTGTTAATGCCTTCCTGGAAATGAAGTATTCAGAGGGGTCCTGAAGCCCACCGCCCTTGCAAGCAGCCCTGGGGGAGGGGGGGAGTAGAGTGGGTATGCCCTGCACATGCGCACTAACCAGAGACACGCCTGCCGCCAGGAGCGTGTAGGCACAAAAAATGCCTGGAACCACCCAGTCCGGGTTGAGGGGAACTCAGTCTTCCCAGTGCAGCCTTCCAGGAGCAGCATCCTGGGCGAATCTGCAACCAGGAGGTGGCACATTCCATGTTCCTAGCCTGAGAGGTGGCCTGGCACATGCCTTACAGAGAGGCCTATTTTTCTCCCTACCGGTTCCTTTCAACGGATACATTTTTTTAAAGGCGAGAACTCCTACTGATAGTGCAGAAATGAGTCAGAGATCAAAGAAGGAGACAGACAGCCACGCCAGCGCATGTGAGCTAGAGACTCTGGCGAGGGAACCTGACAGTCCCCGCGCCCCTTCCCCCCCCCCGACCCCCCCCTCGTGCCAAGACATTAATTCTCACAAGTCGGAGAAAATTACTATGCATGAATGCAAAAAGCATGATCAGGAGTAATTAACATGGCTTCATATGCAAATTTTATTAATGCAGAAGTACAAAGTTATTATGCAAATGAAACTTACGTCAACTCTCTTGACAAATATTCATCTCTGAGGCTCAAGTTTCTCTTTTTTATTTATTTATTTAATTCTATCTCTTCCTTGCCCTCCCCCCTTCACTTCTGTTTTGGGGTGGGGCTTTTTGTTGTTATTGTTGGGAGGTGGCTAGAATGGGCCAGGAGGACTGGGGAGGGATGTGTGTGTCCGGGGAGGGGCCAGCAAGCTACAAGGGCTGTTTGACAAGTTTGCTCAGTTGTTTTCAACCAGAGAAATTTATTCTTGCATTGTTGATTTTTTTTTTTTTAAAGTTGTTGGCAGGTATAAGACTGCTTATAGGAGAAGGGAAATTTTAAAAAAGAGAGAGAGAGAAGAAGAAGAAGAAGAACAAGAAGAAGAAGAAAGAAAAAAAGCAGCTATGGGCAGCAGGCAGCCAATCAAAACGCCAGAGCCAGTAATGAGGGCGATTGATGGCTGTTTGGCTTTTACTGCAGGGTAATGAACTAGAATCCAGTCTGAGGAGGGGGGGAGAATATGAATATTCATGAGACTGTGCTCCTGCGTTTGATGATTAAAGAAATTTTTAATATTCAAATAAGCGCTTGCCAAGTGATTAACAAAGAACAAGCGCGCAGAAATATGGAAATGGGAGCCGGGAAGATTCGAGAGGCAAGCATACTGTGCGGGAGAGGCAGCCCCAAATTTCATAAACAAGATAGGCAGATAACCCAATTCACACGCAGGCAAATAAAAACATTTGTTTCTGATCACTTAAATATTTTGCCAGCTACTTTGTCTTAAAGATGATAAAAATGCTGTGTACTAAGGGGGTAGAGAAAAATAACATGTAACCAAACGCATTGCTCATATTTAAGAATCATTATCCTGACTCTAGCCTGTCTCCTCCCAGCCTGACAGGAAATTAAGATTCTTTTTCCGGTTTAGTAGAGAGAGAAGATGGAGGTGAAGCCAGATTACACTTGAAAAGCCAGAGCATGCTCAGAGCAGGATGCTGTGGTGGTACTGAGCCTAGGCAGGCATGGACGGCCGTAATATGCAGCTGCTGGGCTAGTCCAGAGGCCCAAGGATTGGGGGACCATGACATCTGGGAAGAGAAGCACTGGAGCCTACAGTCTGGACACCTCAGGGGCTCCTCTCTCTGGCCTTGGTCTAAACATAAAAGCAGGAGTAGGAAAAGCCAGCTGCCACAGACAAGAACCTCAAAACCCAACTCCACTAGATGGCTGTGGAGGCTAAGTGCACACTGTGAGGGCTCCACCACAGGTTCACAGGAGGCACATGATCACGGTATTAGCGGGTAAAATGATCCTGCAGTTAAAATTCATCTAATTAGCAGCCAATGACATCCATTTCGGCAATTTCTTATCTCAAAGGGTGGAATGCCACCTTAATGGAGACAGGTCTGGGTAACCCACCAGACAAGGCCTGGGCCTGCCATTCCTAGTCTCTCTCCGTCTCCTTTTTTAGGGGGAGGGAATAACTAAGACAGAAAAAAAAATAGAAACGATTCTAAGGAACCCTCTCTGTCACTCACTGTCAGAGCTCCCCAGGTCTGGGAAGCAAAAGGCAAGAAGTAAATTCTTTTGTTCTTTCACAGTTAAGAAATAAATCGTAATGATAAAACAAAGCAGGAACGGAAGCCTGGGCCTTTAATAAACTCAATCAACTGCCGTGAAACCTAGAAGGCCAGGCCAGGCCAGGCCAGGCCTCTCCAACAGAGCAAGTCAGTGAGAATGTGGCAAGGCTCCCTGCCCCACAGCAAATGACTGACTTCCATGAAGAAGGCTCCCCAACTTCACTTCCCACCTCTAGATCCTCAGTCAGAACCAGACAGCCCTCTTGACTCAGCAGGCTGTGATGGCTATCTTATCAGAGGTCTGTAGGATGCATGTGTCCTTGCAACAAGGGTATAAAATAAGGTCTCACCAGAAAATGTGGTCTCGAAGCTCTGTTAACACAGTTCCTTTCAGGTCTTCACATAGGAGACATAAAACCAAAATTCAAAGCCACCCCTGCCCTCTCTTTGGGCTGCCTTCTCAAGGGTCGGTGGCCTTGCAGGTGACTGGAGGTGACTGAACGTTGGACAGGTGAAAGGGTTTATCTCACTTCCCCATCAGCCACCTGCTTACCACTGAACTGAGAAGGCTGCTTGGGTACCCACGGCAGGGAAGAAAATGGCTGGCCAGGACCCAAAGGAACACAGACAATTGCTCATGACTGACTCTAACACTACTGTCACTGCCTTTTGCTGAATGGACTACCCAGGGACACTATTCACAGCCCCATGTGCACAGTTGGACATCTTTCCTACACCCACTGTGAAAATGCAAAAACCGTGCATCTTTGGATCCTGCCAGGCTGCCTTCCTCTAAGCTCCTCCCTCATCCGGCATCCCTGCCAAAGAGCATCACTGTTTTTGCTCAGACAGACATTCCAGGGAAGGGTTAAGGGAAGCGAAGAAAGGGTTAAAGGAGGCAGAGAAAGGGCCTTACCCCACAACAGCACACCAAAACCTGCTTTCTGCCTCCTGCCAGCCTGGAAACCGAGACCATCCTTACAAGCAGCTACATCTAGCAGTCAGAAACAGGTACATAACAACACGACTTCCCAAGGTCCAGAAGCATTTCTTTTCAAAGGCTGGCAATACTAACTTCTCCGGACATTGAGCTGCTGAAATTCTCCGAAGCAAGAAGATTCCCTTTCTGTAGCCAGAGCCAAAGGCAGGTGAGGCTACACCACTTGTTCCAGAATCTTCCAACAGCTTCCCCAGAGGTTCCAGAGGCAATGAGTGGAGGGAGATAATATAAATGCCTCTAAAGTATCAAGATGACCCTGAAGTATCCCCTGGATCTACCCTGAGTAAGGCAGAGGAGCTGGCCAATTGTTTGGGCCTCTCCATTCCAGCCCCTAGATGGGTACCTGCTGGGGAAACTTAGCGATCTCAGAACTGTTGGAATAAAAGTCAAACACAATCAGCTGCAAACAAAGCCTGAGCCTGGTGGCTTTAACAACAGCAAACAGGGTCCTCAATTGTGATCCTGGCAGGCACAGCCCACCAAACTAGGGTCCAGGATTCTGAGAATGACATGGCCTAGGGATACCAAAGCGGGAGGCCATGTGTTTGGCTAGTTAGAAAAAGGTATGTGAACACATGTATGATACACAGAGAGAGGCTAGAGATGCATGTACACACCACGAGCACACACACACCTCTGTCGGGAACACTGACAGGTTAAGCCATCTGTCTACTTGGGGCCTACAGGGGCCAGAACAAAGCTGGAGCCAAAAGACCCTCTAAATTTTATCCACAGAAATGGCCAATGTCTAGGAAATCCCTGTTTCCCAGCTTGGGCCTTTTAGCCAAAAGCACGGGAGTTGCTTTATCAGATTCTGCCCTCCAATATAAGTCAGTCAGTACTTGAGAAATTTTGTTTGCTTGCCTCCAGAGCAAACGGTTTACTACGTGTCCACGGGAATCACAGGCCACAGAGATACTGCCTACAAATAGAAGCCAACAGCTGAATACATTGTTTGCATTCCAAGAATAAAAAATTTGAGACCTAGGGGTCAGGACGCTTCAGTCCTTTAGCAGATAAAATTTAGGGCCAGACCCTAACAACAAGCTCAGTCATGCATCCCTCACATATGTCCCCATGCTTCCTTTCATTTACAGATTAGGGGTGGGGGATCCATAGTGAAAACAAGTCACATTACAAGAAAGAAATAACCCAGGAAATAAATTGTCAGATTTGGAGCTTTAAACGAAGGATTCCTTAAATGCCGGACAGCATCCGCTGGGCCTGACACCGATAACCTGAAAGCATTGAACTTGACCCTTGTCCAAAATCAGATCCTGCAGAAAATATGCCTGAAAACTGCTGAGTTTAGGCAGTCATTACGGTTAGGAGGTACCAGGGGCTCCAACCCAGTAGTCTGCTTGAGCTCCCATAGGGAAAACTCAAGAAAATAAATAAAAAGGAGTCAGAAGTCTGAACTGTGAGAATAGGGGAAAACCAGCACAGGCGAATAAAAAAGAATGAGAAGAAAAGGCGATACCA
>PVIH01017311.1:0-42299 GCA_004025045.1 Sigmodon hispidus | reverse complement strand
AGCCAGCCATTCTGTGGAAACACTACGTCTGCAATATCTTAATCCTACTCAGTGAAGCTGTTCACATAATTGGATTAATTATGTTGAGTTCTTTTGGACCAAACCTTTTGTCTTTAGAGTTGATCATTGTTTGTGATTGCATGTTTCCTTCAACTGTGTTCTCCCTGGTATTCAGAGAAGAGAGGGAGGAGGGGAGGGATGCTCCCAACAGTAGCCCCAACCCGTGCTTTTGTGCATTATTCTGAGAATAAATTTCTGTTTCAAACAATATACATGAAGCATCTTTATTGATATCAAAATGGTCCTGCAGCTTGGGGGCAGGTTTAAAGGGGTGAGCAATTTTCAACTATTTCTGGGGCTGAGAAGATACAGCCATTGAGCATCCATCCACCCCTTCTTAAACTATAGTGACTCCAAATTTCTGTTGTTTGGGGGATGGGTATATTGGAGAGTGAACCTAGGGTCTTGACATCAACAGCCCTTTTTAACTTTTTGAGATGGGGTCCAATTTAAGAACCAGTTTAAAGGCCCCTTTGTAATGCCTTGACCCCTTTTCCCTGAACTCCCAAGGTCCTAGAACAGCATGGTTTGGGTATTGTCTATACATCATTCACTGTCTGGGGTTTATTGAAGGTAATGTGAGTTTTAAAATCTGATATTGCCCAGATGAAAACCTAGAAGACAGAGTGATGGTGTGTGAGTCCCAAGCTTTATGGCTGATGTGTTTAAAATCTCTACCTGATAACCCTGAGTCACTGCAGAAAAGCTCTACTGTCGTGAAGCTACCATGCAGCAAGGGAACCCAGGTTTGCCCAGAGACCACCCCGAAGACCCCGTAAGGAAGAGCAGTGCTTCGTCTCGGCTCTACCAACCACACGTGCAGGACTTTGGGGCCAGACCTGCTGCTGAGCCACAGACATGATGGACGGGGTTACTGTTACTTGGGGTCCTTTGCATCTTTCTTTGGTTACACAGGTTAAGAGCACTGACTTCTTCTGGAGGACCTAAGTTCGATTCCCAGCATCCACATGGCAGCTGGCATGTACAATTCTTATTTAGCCATATGTAGCTTTATAAAAGGAGGAAATAGGGGAATAGGCTGGTTATAATGCACAGGCCTTTCATCCCAGGACTTGGGAAGCAGAGGCAAGTGGATCTCTTTAGGTCAAGGCCAGCCTGGTCTACAAGGCCCAACAAGGCTGCACAACAGGACCCTGCCTTTTTTTTGAAAAAAAAAAAAAAAGTAATTGGTCCAGGGATGACTCAGTTTTTCAAAACCACCTTTTCTCTGTGTCAGATATTAAATGTTAGTATGATAATGATTTCCATTAATAGCTTCCCGGGAAAAGGAATGTTTTTTGCTAAGGGGAAAAAGCATATTATAGCAATGTTAAGACTTGGACAAGGAGATGTATTTTTTTTTTTTAAGTTGGTTCAGAATCAAAATTTTAAGATGTAATTTAACCGTATATAATTATGTCAGGATATATTGCTTTTTCCACAAATTTGATTAAAACTAAAATGTGGCTTTCAGTTTGGCTCCATCCTTTCAAATATTCGGCCCAGAATTTGGTAGCACTGCGGTTGTTTAGTATGTAGTATGGGTTTAGCAGGAATGAGTGATGCTTTGTGCATGCTCTGCCCCAGACACTGCTGCCTGAACAGGAAGCAGGCCCAGGTGATGATTCGAGGCAGCAGCAGTTCTCAAAATGTAGGTTGCATTACCCTTTGGCAGAGGTCACATATCATATATCCTGTATGTAAAATACTTGCATTATAATTCAAAGTGGTAGGATTACAGGTATGAAATAACGGAATTAATTTTATGGCTGGGGTCACCACAATTGTCCCCATCTACCTTGATCTACCTCATTCCTCACTATCCCACTGTTCCCTCTGGAAGGGGCATGTACACTGCCACTGTGGGTTGGAAGTGTATAATTTTCATGTTACAGGGAGCTGTAGATAGGTGTCTCAGAAGAAATGTGGGCTTTTGAATGGTGTTAAGACTGTTGCAGACTATGGGGACTTTTAATGGTGCACTAACTACATTTTGATTTGTGATGTCCATGGGTATATGGGAGTGGATGAGATGGTGTGAATGAGAAAGCCCTCCATAGGCTGGCGCCGTCTGAAGTGCAGCCTTGCTGGAAGAAGGGTGTCTCTGGGGTGAGTTCTGAGTCTGCGTTAGCCTCCCCCAGCTCCAGGTCACTCACCCTGCTTTTTGCTTGTAATTGAAGATGCAATTTCTCAAGCTCCTTGCCCTGGCCTGCTGCTCTGCCTTCCCTGCAGTTCTGGATTCTCTAGACTGTAAGCCTGAACTCTTTCCTCTAAGTTGCCTTGGCCACCATGTTAGCACAGCAGAAAGTAACTAATTCAGTGGCACTTGTTAGCGCTTATTTCAGGAGACAATTAATAGGCAAAACTTTTGACTTTATTTTGTCATCGATGAAAGAACAGACTAAGATGGGTGTAGTGACTCACTGTCTATAACCCCAGCACGATGGAAGCAGGATTGTTCTGCATTCAAGATGAACCAAAGTTCAGAGTGAGGCAAGTGAGATTCTGTCTCAAACACACACACCAAAAAGAAAGCACCAAATTCTAATTTAGTCAGAATTCAGAAGCTCTAATTCTGCCTGCTTTTGGGAAGATGAGGCCGTCACTAAGGCCACCATGATTTGGACCCCAGTCTAAAGTGTCTCACGAACTCCATGAGTAGCCAGGCTGTGGTGGCACATGCCTTTAATCCTGGCACTCAGGAGGCAGAGGCAGGCAGATCTCTGAGTTCAAGGCTAGCCTGGCCAACAGAGAGTTCCAGCACAGCCAGGACTACACACAGAGAAATTCTGTCTCAAGAAAAAAAGAAAAAAATTAAAAAAACAAAATTCCACAAGTAAAGCATTTATCAGCAGACACTGGGGTGTGACTACTTTCCCCGTCCCCTGACTCTGGTGGCTGTTTGCCTGGAGTCATTGTGTGACAAGATCTCTTTCTGTGGTCTGAGGAAGGACTGTTAAGTCCTCCCATGATGAGGAATGGATGAGCATTCTGAGGTCTGCGAGTCCTGAGGTTGGCTTCCTTCTAGGTTAACTGCTGTTGTTCCTTTGGTGCAGAAAGTGTCGCTGGAACCCACAGGTTTGCTGTAAGATGACCCCATCAGCACAGCCTCTGCAAAGGCTCATGGGAAAGGTATATTTAAAAGGTGTGATGCTATTCTTGGCTGTCAACTTGATTACATCTGGAATTAATTAAAACTCAAGAGGCTAGGTACACCTGGGATGGATTTTTAATTAAATCATTTGAAATAGAAAGATCCACCTTTAATCTAGGCCACACTTTCTGGCGACAGCCTATATATATATAAAGGACATGGGAAAAGGAAGTGGTTGCTTTCTGCCTGCTTGCTCTTGCTCTCCATTCACTGGTATTAGGGCGTACTTCACCATTCTGATGTATCTGAAGCTCCATGGACTGGACAACTACTAGATTTCCCTTGGGAGACAGTCATTGTTGGACTAGCTGGACCTCAGCCTGTGAGCTAGTCTAGCAAACCCCATTATATAAAGAGAAAGATCCCTTCTCTCAGTTTTGTTCTTCTAGAGAACCCTGGCTTAAAACAGAAGGGAAGACAAAAAGCAAAGGTACTTAGACTCGTGTTGCTGGAGATTAAATATCAAATTTGCCTTCTAAAAAATAAGATTTATTTTTAATAATGTTTTGGTGGATGAGATACGTGCACCTGAGTGCAAATGCCCTAGGCTGAGGCCTTGGATCCCCTAGAGCTTGGCTCTCAGGCATTTGAGCTGCCTAAGTGCCAGGAACTGAACTTTGGGCTTCTACAAGAGCAGTACAGGCCCTCAGCCACCAAGCCACCTCAGCACCCCCCACCCCATTTGCCTTTGAAGTACGCATCTAAAAGAACCTGTTTCCACTAAGTAGCTCTTGGGTCTCAGTCCATGTCCACTCCTAGGAGGCTTAGTGGATCCTGCGGGTTGTGTAGTCCAGAACCATGCTGGCAGCACCAAGCAGGGCTGGGTCAACCAGGTCTGAAACCACCACATCCACATCCTGCACGGAGGACAAGGCTTGCTGGCGGATGACATCCTTGACGATATGGATATAGTGACTGGCCAAGACTCCAGACAGGATCACTAGGGAAGGGTTCATAGTGTGGAGGATGTTCACAACCCCAAGTCCCAAAGCAGTTCCCGCTGTAGGAGAGCAAAAAGCAGAAAAGGTCAGGAAAACGCTAAATCAGACTCTGGGAAGTGCTATTTATGGCTCAGCGCTTAGGAGCACTGACTGTTCTTCCAAAGGACCTGGGTTCAATTCCCAGCAACCACGTGGCAGCTTACAACTGTAATTCCAACATCTGACACCCTCACACAGACATACATACAGGCAAAACACCAATTCACATAAAATAAGAATAATTTTTAAAAAAATAAAAGCACCATGAAGGCCACATGTGCACAGCTTTCGTCCTACCACTCAAAACACAGAGGCAGGTGGATGTCTGTGAGTAGGCTAGCCTGGTCTGTGCACTGAATTCCAGAACAGCCATGACTACTTAGAGAGACTCTCTCAAAAAACCAAAAAAAAAAAAAAAAAAAAAAAAGAAAGAAAAAGAAAAAGAAAAACCCACCTGTACGTAACTTAACTCTTAAATATTTTTGAGACAGCCTTACTGTGTAATTCAGGCTGACCTCCGACTCAGTAATCTTCCTGGCTCGCTCCCAAGGACTTGAGAAGCTTTGAGCTGGCTTTTTGTCTTGTTTTAAGACTAGAGTCTTGCTACATGGCTCAGAACCCTGGGATCAAGCAGTTTTCCTGCCTTAGCCTCCTGAAAAGAGAGGCCTACAGGAGAGTGCCATGATTTATTCTTTCTGAGACAGGATCTCACTCTGTAGCCCAGGCTAGTCTTCACTCACTTAGTCATGCAAGCTGCTACCTAAAGATCTAAGGCTGATGTTCTCCTCTCTGCCCACAGCCTGCCAGCTACCATCTTTCTTTCTTGTGTCAGCATAGACCACAAAGTGAAACGCCAAAAAAAAAAAAAAAAAAAAAGGAGCGATGGGGTCTAGCTTAGTGGCAGAGTGCTTGCCAGAATGTATAAGACACTGCAAAAATAGGCAAACAAATCTTATGTGCACTATAAAATCTTAATTATGTAAATATTATAAGAACAAACAGAAAGACCAGAAAGACTTTGTAATAGTTGGTGATTTTAAGTGATAAAACTCCAGAGTTTCTAACTACTATCCTATACTTCTCTAAATACTTATAAAGTGAACAAGTAATATTTTCAGTAAAAAAAAAATATAAGAAAACACATTTAAAGGCAGTGCTCCTAAACACCTCAACATGTTTCCCCTTTTCAGTAAGTAGGAAAAGTGCCTCTGAGTGCACAATGCAGAGTACTGCACCTGAGGGAAACTGAGGCTCTGTAGGAGCCCTGAGTGTCTGGAACCATAGTCTCACCTGTTCGTAAGATGCTCTGGGCCTTCACGTTGCCAAGTTTGGCAGCTTGGATGAGATGGAGGGCACCCACAGGTTCGTCTTTTGGCACTGACATCCCTTCCACCAAGAGCAGATCCTCTGGAGGAACAGGAGGAAGAATCGCTAGTGAGCAGTGAACAGCCCTAAGGGAGGCAGGCCTCCATTATACCTGTGCCCACTGGCAGCAAGCTCTAAACAGGCATTTCTTTTCATGACTCAGCTATTTGTCATTTGCAAACCCCACACAAAGCCTTTGCTACCCTCCTGCTATCAAGTCTAAACTACTTGGCAGACACTCAGATCTGAATGCAGCCTCTCTGCCTGCTGCCTCTCTCACTTCTCACATGCAATCTTAGACCCCGTTATTCTCCCTGCCTGCCCCACCCTCCCTCTCCACTCCTCGTTCATAGACACAGGGCTGCACTCCTTGCCAGAGCTCTGAGGTGGTCTACAGGGCACCAGCAAGGCCAAGGCCAGAGTGACAGGCCAGCCAGTACCAGCTTAGATCTGTTCCAGCTGTCCCTGCTGGCTGCACAGGCCAGACCATACCATTTCATTTCTATAGGTTTCTCTTATAGAAGAGTGGGATAATAATACCTAGAATTATTTAAGGAATTAAATATAGACAATGGACCTGGATTATGTATAAAGCTGGCTGGATTAAATGCTAAATAAATAGTAGACATTCTTTTTGTGTTAGTACTGTTTGTGTAGGTATGTACACGTGTGTATGAGGGAGGGAGGTGGGGACAGGAGGGGATTTCGGTGTCATGTTTTGCTCAATCCCTTTCCACTTTATTTTCTGAGCCAGGGTCTCTCATAGAACCTGAAATTCATCACTGTGTCTAGACTGTCTGGCCCTCCTAAATCCAGCTGTTGGGATTGCAGATGTGCCCCAGCAGTGATGTGCTGCTGTTATGTGTAGCCCTTGTCTTTCTGTCAGCCAGGAACTGCTGTGTCTGGGTAAGTTAAATGACTAGGGACACACTCACATACCTTTTGGCTTCTGTCCTGAAGCGAACTGGCCTCTGCTATGCACTCCCGCCATGATGTACTATGTTGCCATGGTACCGGGGCTGACTAGTCAGATAAAGCCCCCACCTTTCAAGTTCTTTTTAAAATGATTTAGTTAATTTTATGTGCACTGGTGTGAGGGTGTCAGACCTCCAGTTGTGAGCAGCTCTGTGGGTGCTGGGTCCTCTGGAAGAGCATCCAGTGCTCTTAACTGCGGATCCATCTTTCCACCCTACCCCAGGGTTTTTTTAAGACATGATCTCACTTCCTACCATTCCCGCTCTACTCCCTGGGCCTCACAGTCCCCAGCTGTCTCACACTTCCCACTGGCCCTCTCACACATACCTCTCAGACAAGGCGGAGTTCTTCCCCTCACCTTCTCTTCCCACCCCAGAGCCTAGACAGGAACTACCCCCTGCTCCTTCCTGTGTCTCCCGACTTCACTCCCGTCCTGCTGTCTGTCTCATGTGCTCACAGACTGATTCTGGAAGGATTAAGTCTTACTCTTTTCTGTACAAAACACAGTCCAGAAACAGATACTGTGTCCGTAGGGACGGGACACGGGGGGAGTAGTTAGGGGAAGGTGCATTAGGGGGTTGATGATGAAAACGAGGGTCAAAAGAAAGTTTTCAGATCATCAGGATCATGTCTGTGCTCAAAGCCTGCAGACTGACTTCACACTTCTCCAGAGGCCTGACAGTGCCCTAACTGCCCTCCTTTGGGCCCCACCCTTGACTCTATCTAGTGCCTCAACGTTAACAATCACCTCTGAGCCTATGACCCTCCCTGAATCCACCTCTTCCTAAACATTTGCACGTGGATGTCCGACTGCATCAATGCCACCTACACCGTGTCTCTTAATATCCTAACTCCAAGAGGTCAGAAACTAAAACTCTATAATTGTCCTACTTAATCCAGCCTCTAATCAACTACAATTTTCCTCCCAGAAATCAAAAGGTTGCCTGGCAGGGGTTGCTCACGCCTTTAATCCCAGCACTAGAGAGACAGAGGCAGGGGGTCCTGAGGCCAGCCTGGTCCACAGAGAGTTCCAGGACAGCCAGGGCTGCACAGAGAAACCCTGTCTGGAAGAAAAACAACAACAAATCAAACCATGTTGGTTCCTGGAGGAATCTGGATTTCAGATCAGAATTCCCTGAAAGTTTTCAAGGGTTCCTCTGAGCCGCTGACACCACTGGGGACTCCTGTTGGCATCAGACTTGCCTCCCTGATTCACGTGTCACTAAAGCTCAGCTCCCAGGATGGTGCCCGATACTCCCTCCTTTCGCTGAACGGGAACAGAGAAGAAACTCCGGTGTCTCTGTACAGGTAGCCACCTCCCTGGCCATTGTTCTCAGTGCATTTGAAGCTATAAAGTGTTCATCCTTTATTTCCTCACTAAAATGTATATGGAGTTTGGGTCCTGAGAAACAAAATAAAAACTCTTCCCTGCTGTCTTGGAGCTGTAGGCTCCTGTGTGCTTCTGTCAAGGCAAGGACAGGTGTAAATCAGTGTCAAGATCAAGGATGCCTTGGATGAGGCCAAGAAGAGTTAGCTCAAAACCATGGTCTCCATTCTCAGCTCTCTGTAACTTCTGTTCCCAAGTCCTTTGTCTGCATTTGGTCAGTTCCTTCTGAAGGAGAGGGTACTAACCATCATGGAGCTTCTTTGCTTCCCTCTGCAAGGCCATCCCAGAGGCATATGCTTCAATACAACCATGGCTTCCACAGGAACAGTCAGGCCCATCCAGAGACACCACCAGGTGACCAAGCTCTGCCGCACAGAAAGAGCTGCCATGGATCAGCTCATGTTGGTGGATGATTCCACCACCAATCCCTGCAGTGAGAGATGAGTTACTGTGTGGCATTACGTGAAACAGGAAGCTAGGCTGTGGCAATGCCCATCTGTGTATCCAGATCTCAGAGGGAGGGGTTATAAAATGCCCACCTCTCTAGCTGACTGAGGCTCACTAAGCACTGAGCCTTCCTTTGGCCCACTTTGGGAGGAAGCAGCTGCTGCCGATCTGTTGTCTGTTTCCCATCTGGTGGTTCCCCCTGACTTGAGATGGGCTGTGGTGTCTGCCCCCTTGTGTTGGTGGGTGTTCCCTCTAGCACACACTGCCTACTCTGAGCCCTGGAGTGAGAGGTCATCGGCTGGTGGCCTGGTCTCCAGATGAGATAGGAGCCAGCAGGAAGCGACTGCTCCAGCTTCTCTGGAGCCCTGACAGTCTTGCAGGGACGTGGATGGTCCACCATAAGTGGCTTCCCTCATTTCACCTTCTCTTCCACCTTCCGCCTGCTGCTCAGGTCTACCTCCACAAGAAAAGGCCATACCTAAGGCCTTGAGCAAGCTCTGCTTCAAGGGAAAACAGGATAAGACTGTCTGTCTAACTGTGGTACAGGGCTTGCTTCCAGAAGCACAGAACATGGAATGTGATTCTGAGGCTATGTCTGAATTTCTACCATTCTAAAATCCCAAAGACAAATGACTGTCTTATTATGGAGCACCAGTGTGTCAGCTCTCTCGCTAAGGAGTTAAAGGACATTTTACCTTTGAAGCCTCCATTTTTAAGAGCTGTCCTGCCATCTATTTCTTTTTTAACTTTGGCATTTTACCATTTGTATCTAAGAGCAACCCACATGTACCTGGTACATGCAGAGGCCAAAGAGTATGTTGGATCCCCTAGAACTGGAGTTACAGATGGTCATGAGCCATGTGGTTATGGGAATCAAATCTGGGTCCTCTGGAAGAGCACCCAGTGTTCCTAACTACTGAACCATGTCTCCAGCCTCCATTTATTACTTCTTTTTGACCTTACTCCTCAGTTCCTCTCCCTCTCCCTGGAGCTCACAGAAAATGTATCCAGACTTGTTACAAACATTCAACACAAAAGAGGACTTGCATGAAAAGATGAAAGCCTAGTCAGGAATGACAGCACACCATTTGTACACCAGAGTTTGGAAGGCTCAGATATTGGCCAGCCTGGGCTACATGAGATCTTTTTCAACCAAAACAACAACAGGAATCTAAAAGGGAAGTGAATAACATAAAACTTAAGAGTCGTGCAGCCCTGGCTAACCTGGGAATTTATAGCAATTCTCTTGCTCTGCTTCTCAGGTACTGGGATTTCATGTGTGAGCCACCATGCCTGGATAAAATTCCTTCTTTTTTTTTTTCTTGCTGACACTGGGGTATCATGTGGTCCACACGCTCCTACCACTGAACTGAGGAGGCCCGGACTGGGATGGTGTATGCATCACCTTCATGGCCTACCCCATCTGCAAGTGAGGCTAAGGCCTGGCTTTGGACACCTCAGTGAGGGGTGAAGCCTGCTCTGCCCCTTCTCTTCCCTCCTCACCTGTCCCTGTGATGAGCGTCACAAAGTTCTCCTGTCCTTTTCCTTGGCCAAACTTCCTTTCTGCCATGGCAGCACAGTTGCCATCATTATCCACCCACACCGGGAGGTGCAGGGTGTCCGAGAGGGGTGTTCTGAGGTCCACAGAGTTCCATTCCTGTATCAGTTTGGTTGAATGCAGCACAATTCCTTCCTGGGGGTTCACACGACCACCTGTGGAAATGCCTGAGCTCCACCCCAAACAGGGAAGACAATTTTGATTACTCATTTTAGGAACGCCACCAGCCAACTTTCTTAGCTTAATTCACCCAACATTTTCTTGTAAATTACCAAGGACTACAAGGAATCAGACAGTTCTGAGCTAAATCTACAGCACCCACAGAGCCATCCATGCTTCTCCCAAATGCTTGTTGGCCTGAGGCATGCTCTTGGCCCAGGTAGAGCCTGGGACCTAGTCACTGGTGACACTGGCCTGAGGTTAAGTGTAAGAATGTGGTGAACACAGAGAACATTTCTTGGATCTGTAATTTAAAGTCTCACCTACTCCCAGGATTCTGCAGTTGAGTTTCACAGCTTCTGCTGCAGCTTCCACACACATCTGCAGGATTAAACTAATCCTTTCTTCATAGGTTTTAGGGTTGAACTGCGTGTACTTCTTAACTATTTCACCCTGGAGAAGGGAGAGAGAAAGAATAAAACACAGGTCTGTGTTGGAGGCAGCAGTTAAGGAGAGCACTCACCCTGTGTATGTTATTTGGTCTTTCTAGACAATCAGCCATTGTGGAGACTGAATCAGCCTTGCTACAGACTAAAATGACTGTGAGGGAGGGCCTTAGATGAGCCTAAGTAATTTCCTGGGAATCCATCCCAACACAAGGTTTCTAAAACAATGGCAATTCCACAGCCATCAAGGAAGACTCTTTGTGGTCAATGGTGGGTGATTTACATCTGGTTCATTAAAAGGACATAATGCCTCTTTCCAGGTTGATACAATTGTCTAATTTCAATACTGAGACAACTAAATGGTTACCCTAATGTTTGTATTTTAGCCATCCACTGTTTCTGAAGTTAGTAGTGGTCTGATACATTTCTATGTGCGCTGGCATAGTGCTATAATTTACAGAGCACCATGCTTTCTGTGTGCTGCGACCTGAAACAACAGGCATAGTCCCTCCTAATTATTCTCAGTGCTCCAGGCTGTTGTTGTTGTTTTGAGTTTGCTGGGTTTTTTACTCACATCAATTGTGTATTATTTTGTTTCAGAATAATGTTATTAAAACATCCCAAGCCAGGCAGTAGTGGTATATGCCTTTAATCCCAGTAATGGGAGACAGATCTCTGAGTTCAAGGCCAGCCTGGTCTACAGAGTGAGTTCCTGGACAGCCAGAGCTACACCGAGAAGCCCTGTCTCATAAAAAAACAAAACAAACACCCCATCCTAATATCTTATGACAACTTTATGAAACTAAGATTTCATTGAAATGTTGACTATCATTATGCTAAATTTATAATCCAATTTGTGAGGTATTTAAAAACAAGTTTTTAATAAAATTTTGAGTATTTAAAAACACTTAACACTTTCATCAAAAAATACATTTTCAGATCTTTGTTTGGCACTGTTTCATAACTTTATATAAATCACAGTTTTATGGTTTTGATTATTCTTAGGAATAATATGGATTGTTCTGAATCAGATCAGTAGTCTGAAGTTTTCTCACCCATCCAGGCCACAGTCCAAACAAAGATCTCCCACTCATTGTCCTGAAGCCACTTATAAAATAATTATCCAGAGGTTTATATTAATTACAAACTGTTTGGCCTATGGCTCAGGCTCATTACCAACTACCTCTTACAACTTAACTCAATCCATTCTTATTAATCTATGTGTTGCCATATGGCTCTGTGGCTTTACCTGCTTCCCATTACATCTTGCTTTCTGGGTGGCAGCCTGCAGTATCTCTTGACTCCACCCTCCTCCTTTCTCTGCTTGGATGTTCTGCCTGCCTCTAAGCTGCCTTGCCACAAGTCAAAACAGCTTCTTTATTAACCAATGGTAATAAAGCATATTCACAGCGTACAGAAAGACATCCCACATCACGGATTTCCTTTTCCCTTTGTTTCTTTGAGGATTTTTACACATCAATACAAAAAGTAAAGTTGGTTTTCATTAAAAATAAATCTACAGCAGTGATTCTCAATCTTTACTGCTGTAGCAGAGCACAGCTATACTGTACTAATTTAATTAATCTGGGGCAGGAGCCTGGTACCTGGTGTATTACAGTGTCTGAGTGATGCTAATGTGCAGGCATGTACAGACAGTCACATAAAAGGACCCAAAAATCTTTGTCACAAATTCACATAATCATAAATTTACTCATACATGTTAATTATAAAAACTAGCCATATAATATACTAGGTCATCCTAACTCTATAATCCAGCTAATTATTTACATAGTACATCAACATAATATTTTGTTAGTACAGTCTCCATTTTTACTGTCCCCTGCTTTATTCCTATAGAACAGAAAACTTCTTTTTCTTGATTTTAATAGAAATGTCTCTATAATTTCACCTCTAAAAAGGCATTGGTGACTGGTAAAAATCCTATGCTAAGAGAATAGTCTATTAACTTTTATAAAGTATAGGGAGGCCTTCTAGTTTCTCTTGAGAAAGCTATGTTTTGTTTTGCTTTTTATTAATTGACCTTATAGCAAATTTCTAATAATTTGTGTTTAAAAATCTTTGCTATTTCTCAAGAACTCTTGAAACTTTCCATATCTATGATACTGCAAGCAGATTTTTCTGGAAGGCTTGTTTGTCATCAGTCAGTAAGAGATATTTTAACAGGGTTTGTTGTGTGCATGAGGTTTTCTCACCTGCTGGGGCTCCAGCAGTCTGATGGTTAGTACAGTGAAGGTATCTGTGGTACTTGGGCAAGACCAGACTTGTGAAAATTTAAAATGGAGAAGCACACAGCTGACCATGCTCTAGAAGAGGTGCATTTCTTCTGCAGAAACCCTCATCTAGGTGGGGAAGTGACCACTGGACTCTACACTCATGGTATCTTCCTGAATGGCAAAGCCCTCTCTCACATCTATAGGGGTCTCCCCATTGTCAACTCAAGACTTACCACATTGAATTCCTAATGGATAACTTCTTTAAAATGTCTATTTTGTTGTGCTTTTGTTTTTTGAGACAAGGTCTCACACTGTGGTCCAGGCTCCCCTCCTGCCTCATCGTCCTAAATCCTGAGATTATAAGCATTAGCTATCACACCATACTGAAATTTTAACAACCAGTAGATATGATATAAATATTGTAATGGATCCAAAAGTCAGCAGTATAGGCAAATGATGACAAACTCTCTGTTTTCTAGTTACCTTCCGCTTAGACATTTTAAAAATCAAAATCAATCACTTAGCCGGGGTGGTGATGCACACCTTTAATCCCTGCACTCAGAAGGCAGAGGCAGGTGGGTCTCTGTGAGTTTGAGGCCGGCCTGGCCTACAAACAGAGTTCCAGAGCAGCAGGGCTGTCATGTGAGAACTAACGTTGGATGCTTTGCGGTGACTTTACCTTCATGCTGACTATCGCCACCCTGAGGTTTGTCCCTCCGAGGTCGACAGCCAAGGCACTCAGAGTCTCGAGAATATGGTCAATATCCTGAGAGATGTTCTCCTTCACAGGAGGGAAGCAGAATTTCTTCTGTAGTGGCTCTTGAAGGTCAATAGATTTGAGAAACTTTAAGATCCTCGGGACAGCATTTCCATCCCCATATATCTTTGAGCTACAATATCCAAAAAAGTCAGTTCAGTGAAAAGCTTTTATAATACATGGCAAGTGATACCAAGAGCATTGAAATTGGAATCTTCAAGGTAAAAATAATTTTTACTTTTTAAAATAATGTCTCTGGGCTGGGGGACTGGTAGATGTAGTAGAGCACTTGCCCAGCATGCATGAGGCTCTGACTTCAGTCTCTTGTACCACAAAAATAAAATAAAACAACATCCCCCACAGTGTGTGTGTTTTAAATGTGATAAATTCACATGTGATGCCATTTACGACCTGAATTTATTTTCTGTCAATTAAAAAACAACAACCCCCCCCAAAAAAAACTACAGCTGTGTATAGTGACACATACCTTTAATCCTAGCACTTGGGAGGTAAAGGCTGAGGGATCTCTCTGAATCTGAGACCAGCCTGACTTACATAGTGAGTTCTAGGACAGCCAGGGCTACACAACAGAGAGACTCTGTCTCAAAACACAAACACAAAAACAACCCCACAAGTCACAATTACATAGAACTAAATACAGAAACATCTAGACCTTCTGACAACATTGTAACTTAGTACCTGAATTTGGGGTTTCCTGTCTTAGTTTGAGTTTTTTCTATAGAAGTTGTTTCTTTACATTTCTGAGAAATTACCATATTGAAATAGAAGGAAAGGCAGCCAAGATTAAATTCTAAAGAAAATCTGATATATTATTTTCTGGCATGTAATTAAGTTATACCAGAGAAACACACTGTAGGAGTAGCGCTATTGTAATTAACAGGGGCAAATTTTAAAACTTCTCCATTGGAACTCAGGAGAGCACTGAGGAGCATGACATCCTTGTCTTCCCAGCTACTAGGGTGCACCAATGTAAGAAGGAAAGTTCTGTTACAATGTTGATGGTGATGAACCAATCTTCCCTTGATGCCTAAGGTAGTTCCTCTTTCAACCACTCCAAAATGAAAGGCTGTGTACTCACCAAGGGTACTGTTTACCAAACTGGAGGTGGAGCGCTTGTAATATTTTATCTTGGGTGTCAGCATCCCGAACATGAAGAACATTCTCCCCTAAATAAATCCATGAACATGTCAGAATGACTTGAAGTGTGACTATCCAAAAGAAAACAAATAGCAGTATGCTGGATCCATAATTGAAATATCCTAAAATCCACATCCTAAAGTACTCCTGGTAAGACTCCCTTACAACTGTGGATATTTGTTAAATATTTAAAAAAAAATTCCTGGGATTTAAATATCAGAGAGACCACAGTCAAATCCTAGGCAGACAGCTCAGGAAATCCCTGATCCTTGAATACAAGAATAAACAGCTGAGAGTCAATTACACACACCTTTAATCCCAGCACAGGGAAAGCACAGAGTAATGACCAACACCCTTAATCCCATAACTCCAGAGACAGAACTTCTTCTGTTTCTGTGAGTTCAAGGCTACATGCCTTTAATCCTAACCTGGATGGGATAGGGTATATAAGGCCTTGTAGGAACCCAGAAGAGCAGAAGTGACCTGCAGAAGTGACCAGGAGTGATGCTGAGGAAGTTGCAAGACAGCTGGGTGAGATTTGACTGTGGTGCTTCCTCTCTCTGAGATTTCAGCCTTCCCCCAATATCTGGCTCAGAGTCTTCTTTTCTTACAACCCAAATTCGTGTTACTACATTTGGCGCTCAATGTTGGGGCATAAATTCCCTTCCCCCCCACAGCAAAAAGCCATTTACAGGCCAGAACAACACTTGACCAGAGGAGTAATTATCAGCTGGTTAGGCTGTTGAGTTAGCCTCCAGCTTTAGGCAGACCCAGCCACATGTGTTTCTGTTTCATTTTTATCTGGGTAAGTTTTTTCAGACAGTGGCCTCTTTCTCCTGGTGGGCTGCTGGTTCTTTCTCTTTCTTAACCCCTCCTTGGGCTGCTATCACACTAGGTAGCTGCCCCACTTCACAACCATTTGAATCGTCACTGACAACTAAATTGGTGAGTACAACAGGTTTTTTTTTTAAAGGGTGGGGATTTGTTTAAGGTGATGGAGGGTGCATGGTCTTTCTGTGATCTTTCTCTAGATGATTTGATATTGGAACCAGTAAAGAAAAAGATAAATAAAATAGATGGAATTATCCTCATAATGTTTATTATGAACATTTTTTGTTGTTTGACTTCTGTTTTATCATTGAATAAGTCAGTTAATGTGAATGCTAATAAAGAAGTCTTTAAAAAGTCTATTCAAAGATATTCAAACACAAACAGAGGAGTATAAAGAACAGACCTCAGCAATATCATCTAAGGCTACAGCAAAACAGCCTAAGATTATCAGAGAGCCAACACTAATATACCGTAACGGTTAAAAAATTGAAAGAGGATAAAGATAGAGAAGTTAATTAGGCTCCAGTACATATGCTAAAACTAAAAAGGGTTAAAGATGCAGTTGTGATATATGGGATGCATTCATCAATTGTCAAACAAATGCTCAATAGCTAGCTGGTCTTCTTACAAAAGGACTCGTTAGATATGGTTACTACCGTTTTTGGAACCAGGGCCACTTTTACAGTGGAAAACATGGTGGAAGGAGGAGGCTAAAATAATAAAACAAAGAAGCAGAACCAGGGGCATAGAAGTCTCCCAGGACCAACTTCTTGGGGAAGAAGAATATTCTGATATTGAAAGGCAATCCCTATGTGATGAACACACTCTTGATTTATGCCGCATGGCAGCACTAAATGCTTGGGAACAGATAGAAGTAGGAAAGAAAACCAAATCATTCACAAGACTAATTCAAAGCCCAAAGGAAACTTTTACAGACTTTTAGTAGTAAATAGGATAGTACTGGATTGAGAAGCAAAGTGAATAATAATCAAATCTGTGGCATTTGAGAACGCTAATACACAATGTAAAAAAATAATAAGAAGGTTAAAAGCAAGGTCAGCACCATTAGAGGACTGGATTTGTGAAACAATTAATGTAGATTCTTATGAAGGTGATGATAATTGGGTAGGAGAGGTCATTTCTAGAGGTATAAGAAAAAGGCAAAATGTTAAATGTTATAATTGTGGGAGTCAAGGTCACATACAAAGAAATTGTAATCAAGGTGTTCCCAGAAACAGTGCCTTTGTAAGGAATAATCACAGGAGAACACCCCTCCCTCCTGGAGTATGCAGGAGGTGTGGGAAAGGTAGACACTGGACTAATGAACCTTGGTCAACAAGGGACAGACAAGGTAACCTTCTGCCTTCAGGAAACGCCTAAAGGGGGCTTTCAAAAGCCTCCATATCCAATCCAGTGCAGTCTTACCCTGCTATTGTGAAGGATACACAGAACAATTAAAGAAATTAAAACCTATTTTAAAAAAATACTACACTAAATGATAATCTACAGAAAAGGAAAAAAACTCAGGAAAAATTGTAAAAAAAAACCATATTCTAGCAAGCATCTATTAATTAACAAAGGCCAAAATTAAAAGTACAAATAAATGATGTTATTATTGAAGTCTTATTGGACACAGGGGCAGATATATTAATAATTTCACCAGAGTCATGGCATCCAAGTTGGCCCCTTCAGGAGTTAAATGTTCAGTTTTTGAGGTTTGGGTCATTATCCCAAAATAAACAAAGTGCAAAATGGCTTGAGTGCATAGGACCAGGAGGACAGAGAGGAATATTAAAGCCATATATGGCTAACATTGCTATAAGTTTATGGAGACAAGATTTATTACAACAATGGAATACACAGATTAACATTCCTCCAAACACAAAAATAAATAATAAACCAGCACATATTTCTGGAAGCAATATTAGAAGGTATTATGAGAAATAATCACAAACTATCCAAGCTGTACAGAAACAAGGCACAACAGCTGTTGATCTTTCAAAGACACTCACAGCACTACCTTAAAAATGGCTAACAGATAAGCCTATATGGATTAATCAATGGCCATTAACAAAAGAGAAATTGCAGGCCTTAGAGCATGTGGTGCAGGAACATTTAAATGCTCAGCATACAGAAGAATCAACAAGCCCTTGGAACTCTCCAATATTTGTCATTAAAAAGAAATCTGGAAAGTGGAGAATGGTGACAGATTTAAGGGCAATAAACAAGGTGATCCAACCAATGGGCTCTCTACAGTCTGGAATTCCTTTGCCTTCTCTTTCACCAAAAGATTGGCCCATTATAGTTAAAGATTTAAAAGACTTTTTTTTTCTTTTTTTACAATATCTTTAAAGGAACAAGATAAAAATTCACCCTTACAATGCCCACTTATAATAATTCTTGGCCTGTAAAGAAGTATCAGTGGAGAGTCCTCCCTCAAAGAATGCTAAATAGCCCTATGCTATGTCAATTTTTTGTACAAAAAAATATGCAACAAATTCCCAAAATACATAATATACCATTATATGGACGATATCCTATTGGCAGATTCAAACACTGATATTCTAGAAAAAATGTTTGAGGAAGTGAAAAAAAATTTGCCTGCTTGGGGATTACAAATAGCCTCTGAAAAAAATACAAAGGGGAGATTCCATTAATTATTTAGGTTACAAAATAAGTCTTTAAAAAATTAGACTCCAGGGGGCTGGAGAGATGGCTCAGCGGTTAAGAGCACCGTCTGCTCTTCCAGAGGACCCGGGTTCAATTCCCAGCACCCACATGGCAGCTAACAACTGTCTGTAGTTCCAGTTCCAGGCAAACACCAAGGCAAATAAATAAATAAATAATAAATAAAAAAGTTTAAAAAAAATTAGACTCCAAAAAGTACAAATCAGGAGAGATAGATTAAATGATTTAAATGATTTTCAGAGATTACTAGGAGACATTGCCAATCTATGACCCACTTTTGGAATAAAAAATGATGAACTGAATAATTTGTTTAAAACCTTAAATGGTGACAAGGACTTAAATAGTCCAAGAGAATTGTCACCTGAAGCTGAGAGAAAATTGGCTTTGGTAGAAAAGAAATTACAGCATGCACATGTAGATCGTGTGGATCCAGACCTTAATTGTATCCTAGTTATCTTGACCTCTAAGCATTCCCCTACAGGAATTTTAATGCAAAGGAAAAATACTATGTTGGAATGGATATTTCTACCACATAAACTGAGTAAAAAAATTATAAAGACATGTGGAAAAGATTTCTGAATTGATCCTTAAAGGGAAATTAAGACTTCATCAATTAACAGGAATAGACCCAGCAGAAATTGTTGTATCTTTAACTAACAAAGAAAGTGACCAATTATGGGTAGAAAGTGAACTTTGGCAAAGTACCTGCAGTAATTTTTTGAGAGATATTAACAACAAATACCCTCAAAGCAAAATAGTTGAATTTTTAAAGAAAACTAATTGGATTCTTCCTCGTGTTATATGAGATAAACCAATTGCTGGAGTTCCCACATTTTATATCAATGCAAATAAGTCAGGGAAGGCAGGTTACAAATCAGAAAATATAAGTAAAATGGCTCAAAGCCCTTATAATTCTGTTTAAAAGTCAGAATTATATGCTATTGTGATGGTATTAATGGATTTTACCCAAGCTCTCAACATAGTCACTGACTCTCAGTATGCAGAAAGAATTGTTTTACACATTGAAACTGCTGATTTTATTAATGATGAATCATAATTAACTTCATTATTTATTTGGTTACAAGAAATAATCAGGACTAGGGATCATCCCTTCTATATAACACACATTTGATCCCATACAGGTCTGCCAGGTCCTTTAGTGCAAGGTAATGATGAAATTGATAAATTATTAATAGGAAATGTGCTAGAGGCCTCAGAGTTTCATAAAAAAAAATCACATCAATAGCAAAGGGTTAAAAAAAGACTTCTCATATAGGTGTAGCAATCTTATTTGTATTTCCACCCTTGATAAGCCATGCTTATGATTCTTATCCTCTGTATAGTTATTGTTAACCCTTCCACATTTTAAATTCTTTTTTTTACTGTGTTTTTTTGATAAATACAAAATAAAGAAGGAAAAAAAAAAAAAGACTTCTCCAACAATTGGCAACAAGCCAAAGAAATTGTAAAATGATGTCCCACCTGTTCCTTCTATAACCGAACTCCATTACCAGCAGAGAGTAACCCTAAAGGTATACATAGAAATGAAATCTGGCAGATGGATGTATCTCACTTTACAGAATTTGGAAAATTAAGACATGTACATCATACAATAGATATGTTTTCAGGATTTCAATGGGCAATTGCTTTGAGTTCAGAAAAGGCTAATTCTATAATCACACATTTGCTATGTTATGGCCATCATGGGAATACCTGTAGAGATTAAGACAGACAATGCTCCAGCATATGTCTCTAGTAAAATGAAACAATTTTTTGCTTATTATAATATAAAGCATATTATAGGAATACCACATAATCCTACAGGGCAAGCAGTCATAGAGAGATCAAACTGAACTCTAAAGGAGATGCTAAATAAACAGAAAGGAGTAACAAAGACCCCCTAGAAATAGACTATATAATGCTTTATTAACTTTGAATTTTCTCAATGCTAATGAGAAAGGAACAACAGCTGCTGAAAAGCATTGGATTATAGAAAAAAACGGCTGAGCTAAATCAGCCCGTCTATTTCAAAGATGTACTGACCTCAGAATGGAAGCCAGGCTATATGCTATGTTGGAGAAGAGGTTTTGCTTTTGTTTCCACAGGTGAAGAAAAGTTATAGGTACCATCAAAATTAATAAAGACTCAGTTTGAACCAGAGAAACTCCATGACAATAAGAACTGATAGGTCATCTACCCATACTACAGTTCTTTAAGTTGTAAGAAAACAAAGGGTTGGCGCAGCACGTTTCTGTTTCTGTCTTTACAGAAAACCAGAAATACCCATCTTCAATAAGTTAGAAGACCTTTGGCATGTAGACATCTACAACAGAAGAGAGGCTATCCAGAAAAATTCAGAAGCGAAAGAATATCGCATCTATTGGTACCAATATACTCTATGTGGTAAAATCTTTCTACTTAACCTCTATATTTAATTACAGGATAAGTTTGAAGCCCCAGTTAAATTATAAATTAAAGTTGGCTTTGGAGTTGGAGTGTGGCTCTCTCCTTCTCTAAACCCAAGCATACTTGTTAAAGGAAAATGCAAAATCTCTGTATCATATCAGAAGAGCCACCTGATATGGGACAGAAGAATGACTACAAAGAAGGGAAAGTTCTATTGTTATTAATCTTATTCTGAATAAAAATGTATGCATTTAGCTTTCTGTATATTGTGTTGGGTTTTAGTCTCTTATCAGTTTTCTGCAGTGATCTATGACAATGCCTAATTGTAAACTGGAAGTATCCTAAAAGAAGATGGGGCCCCACAACAAGGATATCACACGGACTGTGACAAAGCCACCAGGCTGACAAACACCAACCAAAGATCAGATTTGGACTACAAACTGCTCAGGACATTTTTGAGGTGGTTAGCTGAGATGAACCAGCTTCACAGACTCCTCTCTAGCCAGGACCTGAGACAAGCTGTGCACTTTCCTGTAATGCAGAGACTGGATAACAAATAATACAGCTACATATCTCAGGAGTTGATAATCAATAACACTTTTCAGGATCCCCTAAAGATGCCATTGCCCCCCAGACAGCAGGAAGTAAATTTAAGAACATGATGCCCACATTCCCAAGAGGTGGGGTGGGTGGTTTTTGGTCTTTCAATGGGTTATAGATGATTGTCATTGTTTAGGGTAATTGGTTAAAAATTGTTATTGGTTATGGTTAGAAAAAAGCTAAACAAGAGAGATTAGACTTAGGTAGGGTTCTTGTTTTAAAAAAAGAAAGAAGAAAGAAAAAAAGGGATACAGATATGATAGGACATAAGGGTAGATTATTGAAACTACTTTAAAAAAAAAGAAATTGCTAGCTTTAAATATTTTACATTGGATTTGATTTTTTGTATATTGTATACAAATTGTGTATATTGACATAAGGTTGAGATTAATTTTTGTCACTGTACATATATTCCTGTTTGTCCAAGGTATTATAGTTATAGAGTTCATCTAACAATGTAATACAAATTGCTAGTTCAAGAAAGTTATTATTATCAACTAATAAGGATATAAAGAAATGCAAGTTAGTAGTTAGACATTACACTCAAACTTACAGTCATATTAGATATGTTTTCAAGATCAGAAATATTTTAGATGGACAAGTCTTCTTCAAGCATTTCAGAGATCCATAGAATATGGCATTTAAGAAATTTCAAAAACATAGGTTATTATTTTTTATAACAATGGGACATCTGCTCCTGGCAGCACCAATCCACTTCAGAGAAGATTATGGACATCATGGAAACTCCTCCATATGAGTTGATCTTCTTTGTGACAAAAGTTAGCCCCTGGGCAAGAAAGTATTTTGCCTTGACTACGGACAATATGATATTCAAAACAAACAAAAAAGGAGAAATACACAAAATAATTGCCAAACCCTGCCAAGACAAGGTAGAAAGGACTTTGGGAATATCCTGCTGCCCAGAGAAGTCTGTCAGACATGCTAGGCCCATAGGCTGAAGATGGATGCTTCAACAACACAGAAGAACTTTGGGTGACTGTCTAGGCAGCCAGCTGTTTCATTTCTTACATTTTTGGAAGTTGCTATTTACTTAACATTATTTCCTTCTTGGGTCTCTGAGAAATTTGAAGATGAAATAGTTAATAGTTATAGTTTTCTAGTGACAATTTTAGAAAAGAAACTCACTTCGAAGTTAAAGTGTGTAAGTTTAAGAGACATAGAAATAAAGTTTTTAGTTAGTAATGCAAGTTAGATACAAAGTGGATTAGGTAGAATCCTTTGGACTCACCAAAATAAGATAAATAATAGAATACTTTCTTTGAATTTAAGAAACTGGACTTCCTCATGTAATTATTGTTTGTATATTATTGTATGTAATTATTGTTCCTATTGTATATGTTTTTCCTTTGTTAGTTATAACTTTCTTTTTTTTTATTTTTGACACAAAAGGGGATATGTGGATATTTGTTAGATATTTAATAAATCCTGGGATATCAGAGAAAGTACACAGTCAAATCCTAGGCAGACAGCTCAGGAAATCCTTGATCCTTGAATACAAGGATAAATAGCTGAGTCAATCACACACACCTTTAATCCCAGCACAGGGAAAGCACAGAGTAGTGACCAACACCCTTAATCCGATAACTCCAGAGACAGAACTTCTGTTTCTGTGAGTTCAAGGCTACATGCCTTTAATCCTAACCTGGATGGGATAGGGTATATAAGGGCTCGTAGAAACCCAGCAGAAGCAGAAACGACCAGGAGTGAGGGTGAGGAAGCAAGTTAGCTGGGTGAGAACTGACAAGCTGTATGCCCATCTATCTACTGAGTCCATTCTCAACTAGGCAGTCATTCAGTCAGCAGCCAGCCATGGCCAGTCAGGCAGGCATTTTCTCTTGACACATCTCTTGGCCAATGTGAGAGAGTAAACATCACAAGTATCCAGGTTTCCAACAGGCTTGGTTAAGAGTAGAAGAGAGAAAGGTGTGTGTGTGGGGTGGGGACAAGGGGGATTCTGCTTTTGTTTTCTTTTTTTTTTAAACTTTATTTATTTATTTGCCTTGGTGTTTGCCTGGAACTGGAACTACAGACAGTTGTTAGCTGCCATGTGGATGCTGGGAATCGAACCCGGGCCCTCTGGAAGAGCAGACGGTGCTCTTAACTGCTGAGCCATCTCTCCAGCCCCGCTTTTGTTTTCTTAAACAGGGGAGCCTAAGCATGTTTGCTGAAGAAGTTAAGCACACATGAATGAGAAAGCTGACTGATGGGCAGATAGGTCCCAGAAGAGGCAGGAGGGGTAGGAGTTTTGAGCACAGGTAAGATGATGAGTAGGAAACATTCATCTCTCTGACCCCTAGCTCCACGGGAAGGTTAGAAGGAAGGGGATCCTGATGGGGAAGGTACATTTCTGCAAGTGCAGTGACAGGAGGCACAGAGGCCACACTGCCAATCCATCTCCATGTTCTGGGACTACAGGTATGTGCTACCAGGCCTGTGCCGTCATGCCTAGTTCCTTTGACCTCTTCCTGGGGCTCACAGCAGTATTCAACATCATCTCCTGGAAACTGTTTCCTTCTAGACTCTAATGATATCACAGTCTTCTGGTTTTCCTATAACATCACTCAAAGTTCCTTTTCTAGCCTTCTATTTCACTGCTGAACAGTTTCAAGGTTGGTCCTGGGCTGCATTTTCTGCCCTACGTGGACATTCTCCCTGGGTAATGTCATTGAGTCCTTGGTCTTAAATACCCTATGTAGCTGAGCGCCATCATCCTCAATATCTTTTATATAGAGAGAGTACTAGTGATGGAAGTTTTAGCTAGGAATTTGATTATCTACCCAAAAACTATTCTTTAGCTTCCCTGGCAGCTGGATGTGGCCTGTGATGACTAGGTTCTGATGGATGAAAGAGGAAATATTTACAACTTTCAAGGTAATTTACTCCTTCCTTTCCCTCAAATGGCTAAATATAGACCAAAACAAACAAACAAAAATGCTAGAATACCCACCAAGAACAAATGCTGATTCTGATGACTGCAGAGCTGCCACACCAGGAAGAAAAGCAATCTAATTTCTTGTTGTTCAGGGGGTCTCCGTTAGTGCAGGTGAACGGATGTCCTACTACATCTACCAACTGTCAAATGTATCTCCATCTTTAAATCTCCTTGACAGTCCAGCTCCTTGTCTTCTCTGTTTTGATGATCTAATTGGCATCAACTGAACATGGCGATAAGAAAACTCAATTCCGGGCTGGAGAGATGGCTCAGCGGTTAAGAGCACCGGCTGCTCTTCCAGAGGACCCGGGTTCGATTCCCAGCACCCACATGGCAGCTCACAACTGTCTGTAGTTCCAGTTCCAGGCAAACACCAAGGCAAATTAATAAATAAATAAAGTTGTTTAAAAAAAAAAAAAGAAAGAAAACTCAATTCCATTCCTTCCCCACCCTGCTTCTTCTTCAGTGTGTGTCCCCATGTCATAAGAATACATCCCACTGCTCAGTACAAGTCTAAGCACTGCCATTGGGTCTCTTCCTCCATCTGCTGCTCACATGCACCAGCAGCTTAGTAACAAAACACAAATGTAATTTCTCTCTATCTTTAATATACTACTATCTTTCTTAGGGTTACTATTGCTGTGATGTAACATCATGACCATAGCAACTTGATGAACATCACAGTTCATCATCAAAGACAGTCAGGACAGGAACTCAAACAAGGCAGAACCTCCAGGCAGGAGCTGGTGCAGAGACCATGGAGGGTGCTGCTTACTGGCTTTGCTCCTTAAAGCTTGCTCAGCCTGCTTTCTTATAGAACCCGGGACTACCTGCCCAGGCATGGCACCACCCACAATGGGCTGGGCCCTACTCCATTGATCACGAATTAAGAAAATGCCCTGCAGGCTTTCCTATAGCCTGATCTTATGGAGGCATTTTCTTAATTGAGGCTCTCCCCTGGGTAGGCGGTCCTAGGGTGTATATATAAGAAAGCAAGCTGAACAAGCCATAGGGAGCAAGAAGTAGTTTTCTTCCATAGCCTCTATTTCAGTTCCTGCCTCCAGATTCCTACCTTGAGTTCCTGTCCCGGCTTCCCTTCATGATAAACTAAGCTGTAAGAGGAAAACAACCCTTTCCTTCCCAAGTGTTTGCCACAGTAAAAGCAGCAAACTAGGACATCAGTATGTTAGCTTATCAAGGTCTGTCTCAGTTGGGGTGATGGTACACACCTTCAATCTCAGCACTTGGGAGACAAGCAGGCAGTGCTACATAGACACCCTATCTGGGGAAGAAAGAAGTTTGCCTCTAGTTTTTTGGGCAGAGGGAGAAAGAGGACCTCTATGTAGTCCTGGCTGCCCTGGAGCTTGCTCTGTAGACTAGGCTGGCTCAGCTCACAGAGACCCTCCTGCCACTGCCTCGCAAGTGCTGGCATTAAAGGGGTATGCCACCACACTCGGCTCTTGTCTGCTTCTTAGCTAATAGTTTACAATCAAGGCTGACCCTTCTGTTTGCCCAGTATCAAGATGATATCCTTGGCATAGGCTGATCTCAGCTAGTGTCATCTTTGAAGAGGCCCTTCCTTTAGCACTTACTGTAGCCCATCCCATTAACTTGCATTACAGTCTACACAGCACCTAGAGATCCTAGTGTCTTCCTTTTGGGTTACTTGCTTATCTTCCCTACCCCACTAAAATAGCAATTATGCAAGAGCTCAGAACTTGGCAGTCCCTACAAACTACCATGAAGTTCTTTTGGGTCTGCCCGTCTTTCTGAGTTCTGCTTTTCTGTTTCTTTCTTTTGGTTGCTAGCTAGAGCAAAAGGATACTTTTTTCCTGGTAATCTGGACTTCCTTGCTTCTTCTTTTCTAAAGTTTCTCCTACCATAAGGCACTGAGCATTCTTTCCATTTCTTCCTCAAAGGCAGGGTCTCATGTAGGACAGGCTAGCTTTGAACTTGCTATGTAGACAAGAACATCTTGAACTTCTGATCCTTCTGACTCTACCTTTTGAGTGCTAGCATTACAGGTGTGCACTGCCTTGGTGCTGAGGACTGAACCCAGGGCTTCATGCATGCTGAGTGGGCACTCTACAACTGTCCTGTGTCCTTAGTCTGGTATCACCACATCCCAATGCCTCATATACTGTAAGAGCTTTGTTAACAGATCTGAAAGAATTTTCACCCTGGACTTGTGTTTTCTCCACAAAACAGGAAGCAAAGTAATATTCTGGGAATGATGTAAGAATAATGAATGTAGGGTGGCAATGAAAAAGAATGAAAGAAATAGCAGAGCTGAACTAATCTCCTTAGTTCTAGTCCAATTCTTTTTCCATTAATGACAAGCATTTTCCCATTAGCTACAGATACATATTTGTACGTATAAAGCATTAGATCCTAACTAGTACTAATAACATGCATAGCTCAGTTAGCACATGCATTAATAATCCTACTTACACTTTCATTCTGTAGGACTGTCATACTCTGCAGACTGACTGAAAGGACACTATACCAGGCTCAGAATACTGACTAGCATTTATACGTGACACATTCACTACAGTTCTCACTGACACAAGGCCAAAGGCCATAATTAAGAACCATTAACTTCTTATTTTACAAAGCAATAAAAATGCAAATAAAGCTATGAATGTGGTAATCATCTGTGCTATTTATAGATATTAGGCTACAATTGGTCATTCACTTCATTCACCTAGTTGTTCACAAAAACACGTGGCCAGATATACATACCTAAGTATATAAAGATATACCTAAACTTAACATCCTAAGACAGAGATAGTCGCTTATCCAAGTTCATTGCCACTGTACTCACAATAACTAGAAATGGAAACAGCACACATGTCCTTCAACTGACGAATGGATAAATCATAAAATGTGAAGGTAAACAGACAGGACTGGAAAAATATTTCACTGAGTAAGGTAACCCAGGTGTAGAAACATAAACATTGTGTGTTCTCTGATTCATGGATCCCTAATCCCAATCTTTAGATCTGGTATAGATCTTGGAATAACCACAGAAGTCAGAAAAATAGGAGGGGGCCATGGGAAGAGGGAGCAGCATGACACGGGTGCTACATGGGGGAAGGGTAAGATGGGGGGGTTCACCTGGGGAGCGTGGCAAGCAGATAATACAGGGAGAAGGAAGAAGGACAGAGAATACCGAGAACACTCGAAAAGCCCCAGGAAGTGCATTATTTTATAAGATTACTTAGATACACACACACTTTTTTTTAAAGTAGGGTTATGCCACATGAGGTGGTAATGCTCCACCACTACCCCCCCCCCACATACACAAGAGCCATAGACTAAGAAAAACCTCAGTGCCAAGAATGGGAAACCTCCCTTGGAACTGTTGGTGGAGGTTCAAAAGATCCCAAACAATAGAGGCTCCTGCCATTGCCTTGGGTTGCCTTCTAGAATGGAACATAAAGACCTGCTGCTGAATACACCATGGACACACGACACAGGACCTAGAGGAAGGAAGCTGGAACCGACCAAGCCCCCTCCCTAAGGACTGGCTCTCAGAGTATTGGAAGCTGTTATGCAAGACAGCAAAGGAGAAAAGCAATCAATAATCCTTCCCCATGGGAAGCCTACAAAGCATAGCAATGACTGAATGGCAAGTTATCCCAATGCTGTAATGGTGGCATCTGCCTTGAGGTAACCAGCAGCTGTTTAACTGGACTTAAGACCCACTCAACAGGAGGGAATTCTCATAAACTTAGCCAACTGTCGGTAGCTGGAGATGTCACAGACCCTACAAGAGAACCAGCTACTGTCACATTTCTAACAGTGATATTCTAGCTATACTCTAATAACTGTCTTTATCCCCACAGCTAAGTGTAGCTCTTCCTCATCAAAGACGCTCCTTTTTGCATCACATAGAGACAATGACAGAGATTCATGAATGGTCAGAATGAGAGATTAAGTGACTGTAGGGTGGCCAAGCCCAACTGGGGCATCTGCAAAACAACCCATATGCTTAAGGCTCAGGAAAAATCACCATGTGGGTGCAGAAAGATTTTAAGAGCCAGAGGACCAGGACACCTACTATTGAGATAGTGTCTTCTAGGCATGACAGGAAAGCCACATGCATTAAATCTCAACAATATGGTTGCCTAAACAAGACCTGCTTAAACAAACACCAGCTGACATGACAACAGAGATGGGGGAGATTTCACAAAGCCTCACCCTAGACAGAAGAACTACCATCAATGGTTGTTGAGAGAGGGAGAATCAGGTTTCCCCCAGGCACAAGCTCCTTGTTAGCTTTGTCTTATTCCAAGTGGTCAGCCCTGAACACATACAGACAAGGAATAGTAAATGGATTCAGTCGGGGTGTGAGTGTGTGAGTGAGTGTGTGTGTGTGTGTGTGTGTGTGTGTGTGTGTGTGTGCGCGCGCGCACGTATAAGAGAGAATAAATCGGAAGAAGCCATGATTTAAGAGGGAGTGGAGGGGAAACAGGAAGAATTGGAAGGTGAGGAAGGGTAGAAATGATGTAAATACAGTACTCATCTGTGAAGTTCTCAAAAAATGAAAAGAAGTGGAAAATGTGGCCAGCACCAGTCTATCACATGGTTGCTGGGACAGTAGTCAGCTAAGATCCAAGCCGAGGGAAACACCTGTTTCTCTTCCTATCTGACGTGTTCCCAGGTTGATCACAGGTGTTCCAAAGGCGCCGACCTCACGCACTCCACAGCTGCTATTCCCAATCATACAACCGGCATGGGCCACCAGCTGTATAAACTGGTCAAACGGGACATGCTTGACTGCACGGAAATTGGGATGATGCTCAATGCCCTTCTTCCGCATCACTCGGACCATCTCCTTGCTCCCTGTGAGAATGAAAAGACCAAATGACTAAATGCAACCATTTAATGAGTGAGACGAAGAAATCATTTTCATTGGCAGGTATAGCCCTAATCCTTGTACCAGTTATTAGGAGAAGAGTCACTTGGACCACTTATCTTTCTGTTTTTTGGAGCTAGGATTTCATGAGCAGCACATGATGTGTGCTCAGCTCTGCATCTCATCAAGCTCACAAGCAGCAGTTTGGGGTTTCAAACAGATCCTAGCAAGGTAAGCATATTTTATTAATACCTCAGTATAAACCTCCACCTTAACTAAGAAGCTAAAACGAGGCAGCAGTTTTGAGTAGGAAGGTTACAGACTCCATCCGTGAGCTGATAAGGAGAGCTTTGCCTCCCTCTGCTCACATTCCCACAAATACAAACTCCTCCTTTGTGAACTAAACTCCGAGGCAATATGGACAGGGTCTGATACCACAGCTGGCATCTCATTTTAAAATACAGTACTTTAAAACAACTTGAAGCTATGAGAAAACATTTCATCTTCCTCCCTTGTTTTTCTTTTTCCATTGTGTGTGTGTTCACTCATCTCTGCCCTACAGGCATCTACTTTTGCACAGTGCATCTAACTTCATGCCCATACTTTGATGAAAGTCCTGGACTACTAAGCTATCTCCCAGCCTCTTCCTTAGTTTGGGGCAGGGGCGGGAGGCGGGGGGGGGGGGTTATCTAAAATAAACTTACTGACCTACTAATATGCATTTGTTTGCCTGTGCACGTTTATGTATACCGTGTGTGTGTGCAGGAGCCCATGGGGGCCAAAAGAACATCAAATCCCCTTGACCACTGTGAACTGCCATATGGGAACAAAACCCAGGTACACTACATAAACTGTATCAGCAGTATACTTTTAACCCCTGAGCCATCTCTCCAGTCCTGCTTCCCTGATTTTTTGAAACAAGGTCTAACTATACACACCAGGTTGGCCTGAAATATTTTCCTAGAATTAAAAAAACAATCTTTAGTTTTTTTTTTTTTTACCTATGTGTATGTATGGGTGTCCCTGTGGGGTATATTCCTGTACATGAAGGTTCTTATGGAGGCCAGTGAGTGGGTTAGGTCCACCTTGGAAACTGTAGCTAGAGGCAGTTTCAAGCTGCCAAACAAGGGTGCTGGGAAACAAACCCAGGTTCTCTAAAAGAATAGCACAGGCTTTTAACCTCTGAGCCACCTCTCCAGCCCCGGCTGGGAACTTTTGATCCCTTGCCTCTGCCTCTGACATGCTAGGATTCCAGGTAAGTGCAACCACACCAGGCCTCTGCTACTCTATTCATTCTCTTCCAGCCATGTGAGCTTACACAAAGCTCACCTATGGACAGAGGTCATCAAATCACCAGAAGCTGTTTTTAAAACTTTCTCGATGTCGCAAGACAGGTAGATGGGCTTAGGATTCCAACTCCTTGGAAGATGACTGGCCACTTTCCTCCCTAAATGCCAACCCTCATCTATAGTTCTGGGAGAATATGACACTCCAGAAGGTCCTAAGACTCCACTTTGGTGAAGCCTAAGCCACATGCACCAATCTAGACTTCCCAGGAGCCCACCTCCCGAGAGCTGCAGGGACACTGGGGCACTGAGCCATATACTGACAAAGTTCCCAGTTCTCCATGGGCAGCAGAAGCGTGCAGGGACATGACTGAATGCTTTTTTGTTTGAGTCAGTGTCCCAAGGGATCCTTCCCCTCAGCTCTGAGTAGCTGTGACTACAAATGCATACCATACTACTCATCAAGGTCCATTCTTTGAATAAAAGAAAATACTTTAAAACTGTACACATTCTGGAAAGTTACTACAAACAAAACCTCATTTGGAAGTAAGCAGATATATTATAATTACTCCTGTAGAACTTAAAGGAACCAAAGGACTATCAATGTTTTTGAAATATTGCTGTATTATCTGACCAACATTTGGTTGAGTCCTATTTCTTCTAACAGAAAAGGTTCTTCTGAAGTAAGGTGGCAATATCTTAGCATTTCAAAGAAAAGATTCCACTTCTGTTACCAAAAGGCTCCTAAGAGCTCTGCAGTGAGTAATGTCTGCTACAATAACCAGGATTTGAAAACCCCTTAGTGTCAGGTCTTGATCTGGCATTTGTTTTTGGGTCTCAGACTCCTATCACTTGTCTAAGGTCTCAGCCCTAAAGTTCACAGCTTTCAGGCAGGTGATCAACCACAGCAGCCTTCAGGATTGACAGGCTGGGGACTCGAGGTCCAAACTCCTTAAGCTCAAGATTATACTTTGAAGCACAGCTAACATAAACAGGAAAGAAAACAAAAATTAATAATGGAGGTTATCTGAGGCGGCAGTGACATCATTACTCGCTCAGAGACACTTGTTAACCTTGACCTCTAAGGCTTAGATCTCATAGCCCTTAGAGTTTCTTCTCAGTGGAACCTGGATCGAAAAGACTAAGCCTGAGAGCAAACTGCAGATCAGTGAGGTTCTTACAAAGTCTTTAGTTCCTGGTGTTTCTACTAGAGTCGACTAGAACATCACAACATTTTGCTGTAAGTCAAGATGGATAACCTTTGGTCCAGATGCATCCTAAAGGCCTTTAATGATAAGATGGACAGTTAGAGGCGAGGAAACAGTCAGGAAAGAGGCGAGGAACAGAAGTGAAGGTTTGAAAAGGTAGATGGCATAATTTCATTTTAAGTTCCATTACCTGCATCAATATTTGGAAACAGAACTAGGGTCCTCTTGTTAAATGAGATAAGTGCATCCAGTGTTAATTCAAACATCTTTATGGAATGCTTAATGTCAGTGGTCACAGGGTGCTGCAGAGCAACAATGTAATCTTTACATTTTACATCATCACCTGTTTAAAGAAAGGCGAACCACAGTGCTTCATTAGTTAAGACTCTTCTTGGTGATGGTGCTTGCTTTTTGAGGCAGGGTCTCACTATGTAGTCTTGGCTGGCCTGGAACACATTTCAAAAGTGAAAAGGAAGAGAGCCTTTCCTATTAAGGTTAGGAGAAGTCTAAAGCATAAGCTAATGTAAGTGCAGGTCATCTACTGTACCATATCTGATAAGGTAATACAATGTACAGTTACATTCTAAACCACTGCTGCAATGCTCCTGACTGGTAACTAGAGGAATGGTGCCAGCCTTTAACATGGCAGCTGAGGTACTCATAACTATCCTTATGGTAGTAGCCAGAGCACAGATGTCTGTGTAGACAGTAAGCAAAGAAGAACACAATCTCTTATCAGGGTCTCTTCACCCCCATTCTATTCCTCATCTTCATTCTTTGTCTACTTTATCTTGAATACATATAGAAGGCAAGTCTTGCATCTCTGAGCTTTTCAGAGGATCTTCTTTGAAAATGAGGGGATTTCCTCATACGCTGGTGTACAATCATGAGGACCAGTGTTTGAGCCAGACCTGGTGGCACACACCTTTATTAAAAGACTTGGAAAGAAAGCACAGAGGGAGGAGCTCTGGGAGTTCAAGGCTGGCCTACTCTAAACAGCCAGTTCCAGGCCAGCTAGGCCTACACCGTAGACCTTGTCTCAAAACAAACAAACAGACAATCAAAAGCCCCAAAACAAAAACCCAGGTATGGTGTTATTTGCCCACAATCTCAGCACTGAGGTATGAGGGACAAGAGACTCTCTGGGGCTTGTTGTCCAGCCAGTTTGGCCAAATCAGTCAGATGCAGTTTTAACTAGAGACCATGTTTCAAATAATAAGCAATAGAGAAAAACACTGCATGTCAGTCTCTGGCTTCCACAGATTATATGTACATACATAAAAGTAAAGTAAAAACAAAAATTTTCCATACTAACAGTGGTGGTACACACCTCTAATCCCAGCATTTGGAGGGCAGAGGCAGGTAGATCTCTGAGATGGAGGCCAGCCTGGTGTACAGAGTGAGCTCCAACACAGCCAGGTCTGTTACACAAAGAGATCCTGCCTCAAAAAACTAAGAAAATAAAAGTACCCTAAGCTCACACTGAAAAATAAATTAGTTTTACCTACTTTCCAGCCTTTCCACTATTACAGCTTTTACAGAAACGGATCATATTATATGCAGTGTTATAATGCACCTCCCCACACTCTGTGCCTATGTACATGTATATATATGCGTGTGCACATGTAGAGGCCAGAGGGCAACACCAGCTGTCTTCATGAGTTGCTCTCCACTTTACCTCTTGAGACAGTCTCTCTCATCAAATCCAGAGCTCACCAATTCAGCTGGACTAGCTGGACCCCTGTTCATCTGTCCCCCCACCGCCCGCCATGCTAGGGCAAAGGTACATCACCACAGCTGGCTTTCTGATATGGATTCCTAGGAATCAGACTCAGGTCTTCATGCTTGTATGCCAAACATCTGACCCAGTGAGCCATCTCCTCCTTTTCCCCATTTTTTGATAGAGTAAGAACTGTTCTCAGGACAGGTATGGTAGATTATATGCCTATAATCCTAACATGTAGGAGGTAAACGCCAGAGGATCAAGAGTTCAAAGTTATCCTAAGCTATATAACAAGTTCAAGTCCAGACTATACTAGATCCTGTCTCAAAGAAAGAAAAAGGAAAAGTGCGCCGCGCCCAGTCCCGTCCAGCAGGAAAAGACACAGCACCAGGATTCTTCTGTGGTAATTGACCAGGTCCTTTATTGTTACAGGTACTTCTTGCAGTAGTAGCCCCTTGCAGTAGTAGTTCCTTCTCCCAACCTGTGCAGCCAGTTTTAAGCTCAAGTCCTTCACTCAGCTAATGCCGCGTGGGCCTTCACCATAGGGCCACGCACACGGAAGCAAGCTAGTCAATTCAGCACATTCCATGGATGGAGTTAATTATTACTAGACGCATTCGCCATCAAGAAGGCGGGGAACAGGAGCCAGCGCCATCTTTAAGGTGCGGCAGCTCCCAACAGAAAAGGAAGGAAGAAAATGGAAGACCATCAAGTTAAAGTGATCATGTTGACCTGATCTCAACCCCTAGATCACACCATGGATGGAAAAGACTGACTCCAGAGGCTTGTACTCTGACCTCCATACAAATGCACATCATTAATATTTAAATATATACACATATGCATACACAATAATAAAAATTAATTTTTAAAAAACTTCAACACATATATTAAAACAATTAAAGAACTATCCTTATGAGTATCACTCACTAAAATGTTTAGTGGAGTAAAAGCATTCCATATATACAAACATAGCATAGATTTTTAAAATCAATCCAGTATTTCTATTTCATAGAGAACCTTGAAAGTAAAAATAGACTACAAAGCAAGAACAGTGAAGTAAAATCTGAGCTCTCTGATCTCAAATGGAATATTATGTCCATGAGTTTCCCAAAAGATTAAAATATGCCTGACACTTTCTAACAAAAACGACCTTTAGCCTGAATATAGTTTGGCATACATACCTAGCCACATCCGAATGATACTCATGTAGTCTTTATTCTTGGCTGAGAGTAGTTTGTCATAAGAAGGGCAGCCTGCCAAAAGGATGCGGTCGTGGTCCTCACACATGGATATCAAGTGTTGTTCTGCACTTCTGGTGCAGCACACGTGGTAATGAGCCAGTTTTGTTATGGCGTGTCTGATGGAGTCATCAATAGTTCCACTGACCTCTCCTCCTTCAATGTGAAGGATTCGGATGTTCATCAAGGCAGCAGATGTAGCCAGGGCAAGGGCATCAAATCGGTCTCCATGAACAATCATGATGTCAGGCTTCAGACGATTAAGGACATCTGGTAGCTTCACTAGGGCCAGGCCTACTGACTCTACCATGGCTGCTTCATCTTCACCTCTAACAATCGTGTGCAGCCTGGTGTTGATGTCAAAGTCATCCTGCTCAATCATGCGATATGTGTTTCTGAAGCAGAAGCAACAGGGACGTGACACCATGTTCTTACAAAAGAAAGCAGTACTACAACAAGTAATTAAACTGAAGTATTAAACTACACATAAAGGGCAAAGACCATAGTGCACTTATACCTGATTCACACTGTGACACAGTCAGTAGCTTTCTCCCAGAATAAGATAGAGCTGGAAGGCTCAACTGTGCCCCTCCCAGACAGAAGCAGGAGGAAAAAACAGGGAGGGAGAAATTTTCTTTGGGGCAGAAAGAAATCCAAATTATAATAATGGTCAGGCCTTTTAACTTTTATCACTCATCTATTTTTTTTTTTTTAAGAAGAAACTGACACTAATGGGAGGAAAGGATTACCAAAACAAAGCTCTTTTTCTTTTTAACCAAAATTAATTGATTAATTAAAAGGCTGGAAAACCAGGATGCCTGGCATGGCACTATACTATACATTTCTTTTCATTTTTAAATTCATTTTTAGTTAGTATGCAAAAGTAATGGAGTTATGACATGCCACATATACATATCACTGTATTTTGTTTTTACCCACCCTGTACTCCTGGTAGGTTCCTTCTGTTTTCATATCATAGAATCCATGTCTCCTGTTCTCTCCCCCTCTAGACATCATCTCCCTTCAGTCCACTTTCCTCTATGTATATGACATATACATGCTTGTATATTAATTCAAATTTATGTTCTACATGAGAAAATAAGCAGGAAGTCTGTCTTTCTGAATCTGGCTTATTTGGCATAATTCTTTACAGTTCCATCCACTTTTTCTGATTCATAATTTTATTTTTATGGCTGCACAAATCCCACTGTCTGTACATACCACATTTTCTTTACCTACTCATCTACTGATCAGCATCCAGGCTGGTTCCATTCCTTCTCTATTAATGGTGCCATAAAATAAGTGTGGGTACGCATGTGTCTGCAGTGTACTATTCAGATTCCTGAGAAGTAGAATGTTTAATTTCCAGTGGTTCCAAACATTCCTAGTTCTCTTTTTGTGATTGAATAAGTGATTGTTTCTCATCCCTCTGTGTGTGTGTGTGTGTGTGTGTGTGTGTGTGTTCTCAAGTGTGTCTAGGGACTGAATCTAGAGCCTTGCACTATTCTATATCACTACACTATATCCCAAGTGCTGGTTTTATTTTTTATTTTGAGACAGGTCTCACTAAGATATCTAAGCAGTCCTGAATTTAAAATTCTCTTACCTAAATCTTGAGAGTGGGTAGGATTATAGGCCTACACCACTACATCCAATATTTTAAGAATATTTTTCAGAGCTGGAGAGATGGCTCAGTGGTTAAGAGCACTGACTGTTCTTCCAGAGGACCTGAGTTCGATTCCCAGCATCCACATGGCAGCTAACAACTGTCTGTAATTCCAAGATCTGACACCCTTACACAGTTATACATGTAGGTAAGACACCAATTCACATAAAATAAAAAAGTATGAAAAAATAAAAATAAAAAAGACTATTTTTCTAGAGCTTGTAAGGGGTAACTGTGGGAGAATTGATCTCATACAAGCTGTTCCTACACTCACAGAAACTGTACTTGTTTCTCTCAAAGAGTATTTTGTAATTTGAGTTCAGTATTTACTCCTAATGTCCCCCAGTAATGACAGCAATTCAGGCCATAAATTTATGTTTTATGACGTAAGAAAGTGATACATAAAATTATCTCTTTAGCTTCTATATTTTATTATATATTTTTATTACTTATCTGCATATCAATTTTCCCCACTAGGTGGCAGGTTCTATGGGAACAGGGATGTTGTTTTACTGCCACTGTGTAAGGACTGTATACAGTAACTACCTGCCAACACAACACATAAATCTACAAGTGTACAGCTGACATTCACTTGATTTCTTTTCACATTCAACTCTTTAAAAATGTTTTTATATTTACTTTTTATCTTATGTATATGAGTATTCTGTCTGAATGCATGTCTGTGCACCATGTGTGTGCCTGGTGCCCATGGAGGTCAGATCTTGAACTGCTGTTACAGATGGTTGTGGACCACCATGTGGAACTGGACTGAGTCTGGTCACTCCTACACACACTGAAAATGTGTTTCTACTAATTTCCTATGCCCTTAGATCAGTCAGAAAAAGTTAAAATACTCTTAAGTTGAACCAACAATTTTGTTGTTGTGTGAGTTGAAATAGGAAGTAGCTTATTTTTACCTCTGATTTAATGCCATTTAACATTTTTTGTTGTTGTATGAGCGTGCACATGCATCATGTATGTGTGAGTGCAGGCACATGCATGCTGAGCTTCACAGAGGACAGCTGTCAGGAACTGTCCCCTTCCACCCAGATGTAGGTTTCAAGTGCTGAGCTCAGGTCGTGAGACTTTTTGAAAAGCCCTTTCACCAGCCCATACTGGTTGGGTTTCTTTGTTTTGGTTTGGTTTTTTGCTTATTTGTTTGTTTGTTTGTTTGTTTTTGAGACAAGGTTTCTCAGTGTAGCCCTGGCTGTCCTGGAACTACCTTTATAGACCATTCTGGACTGTAACTCACAGAGATCTGCCTGCCTCTACTTTCTGAGCTCTGGGATTAAAGGTGTGCACTATCACACCTAGCTCAGCCCATACTGTTTTAATGTCTTATAAAAGTAAATTATACAAGCCAGGCATAGAAATGTCCCTAAGTCCCACCTATTTGAGAACCCAAGGCAGAAGAATCAGTTAAGTCCAAAACTTGGGAACCAGCAATAAAGCCTAAGGAAAATAAAAGGCAGTATGGCGATGCTTAGGAGGCAGAGACAAGAAATCACCACCAGTTCTAGGCTAGCCTAGACTACCTAGTGATTTCCAGGTTAGCCTAGGCTACATAGACACTGTCTATAGATAGATAGATAGATAGATAGATAGATAGATAGATAGATAGAACAAAAATAAGTCAGGTATAGTAACACCTATATTCAGAACAAGGTCATCCTTGGCTACATATAGTCTGATGCCTGTTTGGGCTATAAGAAACCATCTTACAAAACAAAACAAAAATCTCCCTCAAACAAAAACTAAAAAATAAATAAAAATTGTAAAATGCATTCACATAGTTTAAAACTGAAAAGGTACAAGATTATGTGAAGTCTCTTACACTCTTGTCTTTTGTTACCGAGTTCCTTGAGTTGGAAGCTGACTTAAGCATATTTTCCTAAGTACTACTTGATTTTCCTATTCAATAGTATCACCATCAAATAGCACCTTTCTAACTCAGTTGCTGTAGCAACTACCACTTCCTGAGAGCCTCCTTCCCAAGCTTTGCCACTGAAGAGGACCTACTGAGACTTTCACCTAACACTGGACTTCCTTAGATAACCAGATTCATTTCTATTTAAAAAAAAAAAAAAAAAAAAAAAATCTATGGGAGCTACCCATACACCTCCTGAGTGCTCCTAACTGTCTTCTTACAGCAGGCTGCTGCATGGAGTTCAGGAGACCGAGGGTGCTCTGCTTACTGTTCTTTCCTGCATTCCCATCATGCTTTAAAGTAGTCTGAAAATGACAGTACTAGTTTCTTTTATGCATGGTGATGTTGTCTTTGGAGGCTGCATGAACATTTTCAGACCACAAGGGTGCGCTACACGTACAGAGAGCGAAGCAGAGGCCTCTTCCCGGTGGATAGCAGCCCCCCACAACACACACACACACACACACACACACACACACACACACACACACACACACACACACTTCTCTCTTTCAGATTCCCCTTCGGTTTTCAGACACACCTGCTACAGCACAGATCTTGACAGCTCACACAAAATTAATGATCTTGGTGACACAACATTTTAATTTACCTTACAGCAAGTTAGATGTTTATAAATCTTGTTTCCACATACCACGTTCTAAGTGATTAACCTGTAAAGCAGGGCTGTTCTTTGTTGTTTTGTCTGGAGACATGGTCTTACTATGTAATCCTCACTATGTAATCTAGGCAGTCTGAACTCAAAGCAATCCTCTTGCCTCTTCTTCCCAAGCAGTAGGATTATATGCACACACTCAGTTCAATAAACCATTCTGAAAAACTGCCATTAGAACTCACACCTTGGGGTGAAATAAGGGTGCCCTACAGAAAAGCTTACTTGAGGCTCTGGGCTAAAAACCCAACACCAAAAAATTATACCTTGAAGCCATGTTATTATAGTCCAATTTTATGTATACAATTACACACACACACACACACACACATACACACACACACACACACACACACACACACACACACACACACACACACACACACACACGGTGTTTCTTCTAAATGTAGTAACAAATAACAGTATTTCCAGCTGTCAATTATCAAGTATCCATAGTAGGTGTTTAGTAGAAACAGCATCACTGTGACAAGCTTCATTACTATGGTGGTTTTACCCTGATTTGTAACTGAAGTAGCAGACTCTGAGATGCTTCCCAAGCTCCCCATGATACATAGTGACTAAGAAAGAACAGGTTTGACAGTAGGTTCATAGCCCACAAAACCCAAGTTCTCTGAGGCACACTGCTGGATGAAGAACAAGAAAACCCTCATCTCACCCATAGTCGTCTATCAGGTGAGAGCCCAGCACCACCACATCCAGCTCAAAGAATGAAGGCTCTGTCTTAATGCCAAACATGATCGGGGCGAGCTTGGAGTAATCTGCACGGTTGCAGGTAGCGACGCAGACCCGAAGCTTCCGGTTATTCCCATTCTTCTCCATAATTTGCTTTTTTTTAGTTGAGAGTTTCTTAAAATAGAGTTCCTAATGATACAAAAAAAAGTTATTGTTTATAACTGGAATAATTACGAAGTAGAAAAACACAACAAACAATGACTCTGCAATGAACACTTGCGGGTGTGACTGACTCACTATGTCACACTGCAGCTCCTATGATGAATTTTTTCTATTCTTTCTCTTAAATTATATTTGGGGGCTGGAGAGATGGCTCAGAGGTTAAGAGCACTGACTGCTCTTCCAGAGGACCTGAGTTCAATTCCCAGCAACCACACGGTGGCTCACAACCATCTATGATGACATTTGGTGCCTTCTTCTATATACTGTATACAGAATAAATAAATCTTTTTTTAAAAAAGAAAAGAAAATAAAAACACAACTCTCCAGTTGAAAGGACTGTTGTTTAGTATAGAGGCTTGTCATCTTTTTTCCACAACTCCCCCCCTCCCCCCGCACCCCCCTCCTCCTGCACAGCCAGCAGCACTCTCACTGATGTCAAGTGATAAAACCCAGCAGGTGATCAGACTCTATCCTCTCCTCTCACTGGCATACTGGAATACAACTTTCATTCAAAGGATAAACAATTATCAGCTCTTTAATTATTAGTTTAAAAATTACTAAAAAAAAAAAAATCCTTGGCATACTTATAAGTGAGCCTAACAAAGTAGACTTAGAAAATTTGGGTAAAGAATCATTTGTCTGGTTAACTCCCTCATTTTACAAAAAGAGAAACACAGGCCTAGAGAGAGAAATCACTTCCCCCAAGATTCAAGATTATCTCTTCAAAGTGCACATGTTTGCCCTTACAGGTGGCACTCCCTTGGGAAGACAGGCGCTTAGGAGGAAACTACATCTGTACCTACATGCCAGGCCTCAAAGTCAACTCCAAATGCCCACAGACAGCTCTGCTTTACATTCCCAAGGCACATAAAGTCAGTGTCCCAAACTGAACTCACTTTCCCCTGCAAACCTATTTGTCCTGGTTTGTTCCCAAATGCGCTGGTATCTTGCCCCCTGCGTTCTTCACCAGCACCTCCTAAGCCCTGTTCACCACCCTTGAGCTCATAGTCTCCTCCTCTCAACCCTCACCAGCCCTCCCTTAGAAGAATCTCATCTGTCTTGCCTCTGAGGCAAAGTGGTCAAAGTGGTGTGCCTGTCCCTAGTCCTGCCCTTCTCCCACAGACTTCCAAAGTGATGCTTGCAAATTCATAGGTTTGAGTGTCACTCCAGCCAGCACACCTCACTATGGGATAAAATCCAAACTACTAAATCTGGGCCTCCTACTACCTTTACACCATAAAGCGTCAGCACATCAAAATGCCCATCGATCCACTAGTGGACCTATACGATCCTTAGATCTACACACCTTGACATGCAGCTTCCTTCCCATCTTGCCCCAGACTCCTATTCACTCAAACCCAGCCAAGTATCACCTCTTCTGGAAAGGCTTCACATAAGCCCTACATCCTTCTCACCCCATCCCTTGTAGATGCCAACTCCCTTTCAACACTGCGGCCCTGCCACATACATGAAAACACTTTTAACTCCTCTGCCTACCTATCTTCCCATTTGCTCTCACCCCACACCCTTCACATACAAAGTCAAAAATCAGAACAACAGATACTTGATTTAGAGACCTTGTTTCTACATGCCATGTATCATGTAATCCCAGCACTTAGAAGGCTGAGGCAGGAGGATCCCAAGAGTTGGAAGCCAATCTGGGCTCCACGACGAGACATGAGATGAGAAAGGGGCAAAGGAGGAGGAAGGGCTACAAGGAATGGGGGGTATTTTATAGAACTCTGTAAAGTGCCAGTAGCAATGTTAACTCTGACCTCAGTGCTGTGCTTTGAGGAAGTACAGCAACATTTGAAGTTGAACTGGGACCCCAGGATGTGATGGGAGCCTGCTGCCTCTGAGGCTCAGCAGTAGGTACACCTCAGAGCTGGGCCCTCTGACCATGCAAGCTGCCCACTCTGAAAGCATAATACCCTGTAAAGGCTAATTCTACCCAACAAAAAGCTCTTATAACTGCCAAACGGACATTCTACCAAGAGCCTAAAGTCCGACCTAATTATTAAAGACAAAACTGTTTTCCAAAAGAGCTGAACGAAGTAATAGTTCTTGCACATCACCCTCCCTCCTCTGGCCAAATGGGAGCTGACTAAATTGTTGTGGTAATTAATGTGCTGGATGAGGCAAAGCAAATTATTGGCCAGTTTATTTTATGTGGAACAGTAAATGTTCCAACTGGTGGTGCTTGGTGTTTGCTAAGTTACTGAGCTACTATTCTAACTAACCCATTAGCCAGCTGAATAAACTATGAAAACACAAGTGTGTTTTTTTTTTTTAAGTCAAAACTCTTTAGGAAAATAAAGTAAATCTTAAAACCTTTTAAAGGGAAGTATTTCTTGAATTTTAAAAAGTAATCATTTCATACTGGACATGGTAGTGCACACCTTTATTCCCAGTGCTTGGGAGGCAGAGGCAGGTGGATCTCTGTGAAGTCCAGACCAGCCTGAACTGCATGCAAGTTCCAGGCCAGTCAGAGTTCCATGATAAGACCCTGTCCCAATAAATAAACAGATAAACAAACAAACAAACAAACACACATGCTGCAAATGAAAAAGTCACCACACACCCCAGAATAAAAGTCTACCAGGGTGTCTTCTCAGTCATATGGCTCTTCTGAGAGGCTTTCCTC
>PVIH01017310.1:17590-42399 GCA_004025045.1 Sigmodon hispidus | reverse complement strand
ATCAGAGAAATGCAAATCAAAACAACTTTGAGATACCACCTAACACCTGTTAGATTGGCTAAGATAAAAGGCACAGATGACAGCCTATGTTGGAGAGGATGCGGAGCAAGGGGAACACTCCTCCATTGTTGGTGGGATTGTAAGCTTGTTCAGCCACTTTGGAATGCAATATGGAGGTTTCTCAGAAAATTGAGAATCAGTCTTCCCAAGGACCCAGCAATACCACTTCTGGGTGTATACCCTAAAGAGGCACATTCACACTCCAAAGGTATTAGCTCAACTATGTTCATAGCAGCATTATTTGTAATAGCAAGAACCTGGAAACAACCTAGATGTCCCTCAACTGAAGAATGGATTAACAAACTGTGGTATATCTACACAATGGAATACTATTCAGCAGTAAGAAAAAAACGATATCCTAAAATTCGCAGGCAAATGGATGGATTTGGAGAATATCTTCCTGAGCGAGGTATCACAATCTCAGAGAGATAAGCAGGGGATGTACTCACACACTAGTGGTCTCTAAACAAACAAACAAGAAAAAAAGCCAAACATGCCCAAGCAGCAAACCACAACCACTGAACAGCTTGGGATCAGAAACACTCTGGACTGACCCTTCGATCCCCACTCCAACTATAGGAATACCAGTCTCATTCTTGAGGGAGGGGGGACAAAACTGGATTTGGCCAGGCGTGGAGACTGATCCAAGCATTATTGGGTCAGTGGGACCATAGGACTGTCTGCTCCCTGCCCAGGGAAGGGATGGGGAGTTGCAGAGAAGAGATATGTCAAGATGTGGTGGGAGGGGGAAGGGACCTTGAATGAGGATATACAGGGATGGGAAAAAAAATTTCAGAGGGAAAGCTGAACACATAATAAATATATGTGTAGCAATCTTATTTTCATTACCACCCTTGATAAGCCATGCTTATGATTCTTATCCTCTTCATAGTTATTGTTAACTTTTCCTCATTTTAAATTCATGTTACTGTTTTTTTTGTGAAATACAAAATAAAAAAAATAAATTTGAAAAAAAAGAATGATTGGCTGCCAATAAAATGAGATAACAATAATTAATAATAATAGAATATATGTATACACACATTCATATATACATACACATATATATTTACATGTATAGGTAATGGCCTTTGAGTGTTTGCAACAGCCAATGAATAATAAAACAGTTGTAATTTCTACATGAAATGAAGATCTATGTTAATAAATTTTATCCAAGAAACTGATCTTCTAACAAAGTCCCCTCCGTCATCTAGAGCAATGGTTTTTAACCTTCCTAATGGCAAGACCCTTTATTACAGTTCCTTATTCTATGGTAATTTTAATTATTTTGTTGCTATTTAGTAACTGTAATTTGTTATTGTTGTGAATTTTAATGCAAATATCTAATATGCTATATATCTGATAGTGATCCCTGTATCATTGGATACCCAAAGGGGTCAAAATTCACAGGTTGAGAACCATTGCTACTGAAATATAGCTCTGTGTCTGCAGAAGTGATTTGCTTATTTACTTAGCTGATGTTTATTGATCTGTGTGCTTATTCAAGAATCTCAGGAAGTTTGAATTTCAGTGTAACAGGCAGACAATAAACAAATAAATGAGTCAAAGGAAAACATTAGCAGGTAATCTATGATACCTCCAGAATTTCACAGGAGAGCTAGGAAATGTGAACATTAGAGCAGAGAGAGGCAGCTGGTCTGAATACTCCAAAGTAGTGTTTGTAGGGAAGTCATGTATTTCGTGTGGATTTAATGTGATTTGACTGTACTTTGTATCTACTGATAGAGGTTACAGGCAGTCATGAGTCCTCTTCCTTAAGGCATCATGTCTCATAGTTTGATAATTTGTTCTACAAATGAAGTAATGAATATGACAGGATCACAGGAATGCAACAGGGCTTGTGGGAGATTTTGTAAAAGCTTCCCTCAGATGATTCAGTTAACACACAGGCACTCACACACACACATACACACACACACACAAACACACACATACACACAATGCATTTGAGATACCCAAGTAGCAGGAATGGAAGTCCTAGACTAAAAGCCCTGACATCACCTATGTGGAAAAGGACAAGCTAGTAATGAAGTTTTAGGGAAGTGGTGGCATATCAGGGCTTCCTAGGACCCCTTGGTGATGAGTTTGTTTATTTAATGAGTGAAATCACATCAACTTTAAGCCAAGGAGTAGTGCACATTAAACTGTATCATGAGCCAGTATCTCTGAACATTCTGACAATAAGGATCCAGTGAGAAGCAGGAAAAGATACAGCTCACAGAGGAGGCTACTGCAGCAGGCTGAGTGGTTACACGGGTGGGGCAGTCAGAATGACAAAATGAATGAGAATCTCAGATTCACACTGAAGATAGAGTCCAAACAGGCTCCTATGAGAGTGAGTAAAAGGAAGAACACAGTTGAGGATGACTGTCAGGTTCTGATCTGATGAACCAGATGGATGATGACCACATCCACTGGGAAGCAAAGCAAAGCAAAAATGTGCAAAACACTAGAAGGCCCATTGCCATAGCAGTTATTCAGGACATGGAAGCCACTAATCAGGAGTAATACACATCATGACGAGACTGTGAAAATAATGGTAGAATGAGTGGCCTACACTGCCACCTGGGGCCATGGTGACATTTAGGCCAGGGCTGCTGCTGAGAACCATGTCTAGGTCGGTGGTCCTACTACAGCCAGGATCTGGGTTGATGTCTGTGCTCCATGCTGCCACCAAAGATGCCATGAGTGCCCAGGTCTAGGCCACAACCTAAGACCACGTGGGCCATGCTAATCTGACTGGCCTATACTGACACCAAGGGCCATGATGACACCTGGACCTGAGCTACTGCCACGGGCCATGTCTGAGTCTGTGGCCAGGGTCCAAGTCAATGTCTGTGACTCTTGTTACCATTGAGGACCATGTAGTTGCTTAGGGTCTGTGATCAGCCACCTGAGACAGTGTTGGTGTCTGAAAGCCATACTGACACTGGACCATATTGATCTGATTGACCTGTGTTGACATTAGTGCCATGGTGAGGTTCAGGCCTAAGCTGCTGCTGAGAGCCATGTCTTGGTCCATGGTTCAGTCTGGTGCAGTCAGGATCTGTGTTGATGTTCATGGCCATGGCCCATAGAAATCATGAGTGCTGAAATCTGAGGGCCTGTGTTGAGCTAGACACACTACTCACTGGCCCTGGGTTAGCTGGCCCTGTTTCACCCTAGACACTACAGAAGGAGAGTGGCTCTTTTTTTATGAGAGAGATGCCCCCCTCCACTCCACACTGAGGAGAGATGTTCCACTCTTCAACAGTGATATGGGAAGGCTAGCACCGATGGCATTGGTATAAGAGAGCTGTCTCTCTGCCCCTTTCCTGAAGAGGTAGTATCAGTGGCCTGGACCAACAAGCTCAGCTACTACCTACACCTACATCCTGGGCCTTGAATTGGACTACCCTAACATCTACCCCATCTATGACCTGCTGGAGTGTGTGAAGGGACTGGTCCTGCGGAATGAATAGCTTCAGGATCTCATTGACTCAGGTAACCAGCAGGATATCTGAGAAGAATTTCAGTGAGAATCCAGTGGTAATAGTGTACCAGTGGCCTTGAACCATAACAGTGAATCATTACAATGAACATTTGCAACATTGTGGGGCTAATTGGACAAAAGGGTATACTTCATGACATACTGCAACTCCCAATGCCACTAGGATGAGTGAAGAGGTGTTGGACAAGTGGGAAAGATGAAAGAGTGAGGTGACATTTTTGTTTGTTTTATTATGCTTTAATTAGTTCAGGGAGTTCTTCTGGGGGGAAGTTGCAAGGGTGAGGGGCAGATATAAAGGTACTGGGAGGTGAGCAGGATTGGGGTCCATGATATGAAATTTCCAAAGAATCAATAAAGAATTATGTTGTTTAAAAGAAAAGAAAATGATAGATTGTAGAATCCGGGTCAAACCCATCTCCCAAAACCTTCCACCCCTCATCTCCAGACACCCATTACACACTGATTCCTGTCTGTTATGACATATTACACATTGAACTTTTAAAATTATGTGGACTATGAGCTTTTGGGGGGTGATGGATAATTTGCAATTCAGTTATAAATCCACATTACCATGATCACAGTTGGTGCTCAAAAATGAATGAGCCAGTAACTGAGCATCTGACATAAATAAAATGGCAAGTAATAGACATCTCAGATCTTCTCTATATGACAAAATTTGGTCTTTATACTGTAGTTATTAAACATTCAAAAGAAAGTGCATAAAAAGGACCAAGTGAAATATAGAAATCTTTCTAAAAATCCAGGTATTAGGATTCTGAAGACTCTGAGGATTGGCCATATGTTTCAGAATACTATAGTTCCACGACTCATCAACTCAAACCTTGTTCTTTCTCACAGAGATCTGCTGTAAGAAATGAGGCTCAGTCTGGGTTGCTGCAGTCTGTCTCTGGGACTTGTGACTTCCTTATGGAACATGAGATCTTTCTAAGGAGGGATAGAGAGACAGTCAAAGTCAGTGTTTTATGTTGGGAGGAGGGCTACTATACCTTTTCACTAACACTTCGTCACCCACTTCTTTGTATTGATAGGTAAATTCTTGTCTGGTTGCTGGGTGAATTCTCCTAAGCACGGCAGCATCAAATGGTGTTGCCTTCGGTATCTCCACCATGTTATCACAGCACAAAGATGGCTGTGGGGAGAATTCTAGTTTGAGTGTTACAGTGTATGACAGGGATGCATGACAGTCTTAAGTCTTGTAGAGATGGAGTTCCCAAACTCTAACAGGATCATAAAGGATCATACATTATCATACAGGATATTGTTAGAATGTCAAGTCTTCTATAGCATCAACAGGAGGAAAGAAATACTCATCATTTTTAAAACTCTGTGTGCTGATAATAATGTAAGTGATCTTTATATCACACATTGTACAAAAAGGCTTTAAACAATGTAGTTAAGCAACATCCAGACTGAAGGCCTCTGATTATTATTAATAGAGTCCTGATAGTTTATCCCACAGCTTTACTATATTTTATTTTTTATGTTGTCAAGTTCCATATATGATAATTCCACACTGTCAAAATATGTGCCCATTCTGTGTGTTCTGAAAATAGTGTCCTGATAAAACTTTCTTGTGCAATCTATACTTGTAGTATTTGTGTATTTTCTTTTATTTTTTCTTCATTTAGACTATACCCATAGAAATACGACTGATTTAGAAAGAAACATGTTTTATTGTTCTCCCAAAGGGATGAGAATTTTCAAATGAACTTTTTAATGAAATTATTCTATTTAATTCCTCTTTTTCAACTTTTCCTGCTCACAGATTCATGCTGTATGCTGACATCAGGGCACGCTTAATAATGCTTTAAGAAGCATTTCATTCTGGCTCTCTGATCATGCCCCTGCTTTGCTATGCTAGTTAAATATTTTAAGTGTTGAGTTTGTAAAGGCTCATAGCTGTCACTGAAGAAAGAATTTATAATGCATCCCTGGTGTGGAATTCAAATATGGTACTTAGCACACAGATAATATATGGAATCTCAAATCATGCAGAGTGACTTTGTGTCTTAAGATATGTACCCGGCTCAATCAGTTGATTAAACATTATCTATAACAGATGGCAGTCGACAGAAATAACTCCTTTCCAGAATGCTGTTGAATCTCTAGATTCAAAGTTTTTGGGGAAAAAATGTAAAAATTTCTTTAATTACTGTTTAACCTATACAGTAATAATAATTTGGAGAATAGTTATCTTTAGGAATGAGAGAAGGACCTTGCTGATCTAATTCTATGCTAAAGCTGTTTTGCTTGTCTGGTTTCTTTTCTTCACCTCTTCTAACATCTTATCACTTATGTTCTTAGGGACCAGAAAAACACAGGAGAATTCAATTCTGGTTTAGAAGTAAAATGCTAGATAGAGCAAGACTGTAGTCAAGAATTGGGCTGGAACTCAGTATGTCTGGGTTCTATTTCCTGTGTACTATATAAGCCAGACATTAAGACTATTTGAAGTGTGTCTTAGGGTTTCTATTGCTGTGAAAAGACACCATGACCACAGCAACTCTTATAAAGGAAAATATTTAATTCATATGGCTCACAGCTTCAGAGGTTTAGTCCATTATCACCATGGTGGGACAGTGCTGGAGAAGGATATGAGAATGCTACATTTTGATCCACAGGCAACAGGAAATGACTGTGCTCTGCACTGTGTATAGCTTGAGCAAAGGAGACCTCAAAGCCCTGCACAGTGACACACTTTCTCTGGCAAGGCCACACCTACTCCAGCAAAGCCACACCTCCTAATAGTGCCATTCTTTATGGGGGGCATTTTCTTTCAAATCATCACAAAGTAATAAAAGTGAAAGTATTTTATAAGCCTATATGTTACCCATTGGAATGGATGTCATTACTGTCCTGTGGTACCATGAGGGCACATGAAGCAAAATTGCACACACATCACCTATACCTTGAGTCCATATGTTCTTCCTATGAGAAAAGCCCAATTCCTTAGAATCTTTTATACTAAAACCCACCACAGATCTCAGTTCCTTCAAAAACTCTGCACAAGTCTCCTCCTTTGGTGACTTTAAGTGTTAAAAATGTGTGCGACACCATTTTTCTCTCTAGTCTCAGAGGTGAATTCTGTTATCTCAGAATGTCTATGATGTGCTTAAACATGGGTGCCCCAGGAGGCAAAGTGCCTGGTATTTAGAAAAGGGCCTTTAAAATGAGGTGAAATGACTAAGTTAAAAACAAAAAAGGCTTCCCTCTTTCAATTTATATTTTTCATTAAAAGAGGAAATTTGGTCACACAAAGAGCAGCCAGGGGGTACAGCCAAGAGCAAGGACCATAGGACAGTATAGTGAGGAGGTGTCTGCCTTCAGACTGAGAGGAGCCTCAAGAGACCACAAACCTTCAGCTTTGGCTCCAGGAATAGTATATGTTTCTATTTCTTAAACTTCTAAACCTGTGGTATTTGGTTTGGGTGCCCTCAAAAACAAAGGCACAAATTTTCAGTGTTAGGAAGCAGTTCCAAGGTTTTGTGTTTCTATTACATATGAAGCAGTTTCGTACATCATAACTATTTTAATATGATGAAGCCATATGACCAGATGGAGAGAAAATGCCCAGCTTTAGCATTATGTTTATCAGAATAGCTGGTATATGTGTTTCACATATAAATCTTTTTTGAATTAGATGTTTTGAGAAAAAGTCTGATCTTCCAATAGTCTAGAAAGTTTTCTTAGCAATGCTAGACCATTCCACATGGATTCTCTATCTTAACCGTGGAATGGGCAAGGCAGGAATTAAATCCACCAATCTCTGGAACTTAAATAGTGTAGATTTTAGGAATGGAGTGATTAGATCACTCAGAAACTTCTTGAAACTAGACCCAAAGCTTCCTATTTCAGCTTCAGTCTGTCTTTCCATCATGCCAACCTAGGGCAACTGAGTTCTGAGAAAAATGTCCTGGAGCCACTAGTGATTTTGGTCTTAGATATCAGAAATGGTTCTGTTCCACATACTTGGGTTCAGCTTTTCCCTGATTCATTCATTCTTCTCAATTCTCTAATAACCTATTATTTAAAGGTACCAGGCAAACGATACTTAATATGGAGGCTCAGCTTTCTGGTTTACCAAGTGTAAAAAAAAAAAATCTCCAGTTGAATTCTTCACAGAGTACTTTTGGAGATTGTAGGGTGATGTGAGTATATTAATTTGGAAAGACAGGTTATTAATTTATACAGTGATGGTCCTTCATTGTGAAAAGAAAAACACTTTTATGTTACCAATTCTACAATGAGTACATAGAAGGGATGGTAGAACTCCTTCCTTTTGTACATGGTAACCAAGGTAGAGGGTGATATTTGTGTTGATCTCTAGACCTTTAGGCAAAAAAAAATACTGCAGTCCTGAAGTATACTTAAAGAGGAGGCAGAGTCATGTGGAGAGAGTCTGTCTTCCTCTAGGATCTTCATAATTCTCTGTCTTCAGAAACTCACACTAAACACAGGGGCAGATATGTGTTAATGCAAATTATAGATAGTAATTAAGATTGGTATATTCTCTCCAAGGGTGCATATGGTTAGGACAAAAATCCTAGAATTTGTATCTATAGTTTTATATTTAATAATTAGATGTCTTAAATTTCATAATATATATGACATGGGATACCTATGTAAAATAAGTGAATATATATTTTCATTTGGTGATTGATAGTCATGATGTTGTCATACAAGACTTTTCAGTCTTCAGATATACAGCCCATGGATATTATTAGTATTTCCTTGTATTAACTCATCAGTTATAAGCTCTGATGCCCAGCTCATAGATTATGGTAAAATTAAATTATTTTATTTTCTACCCAACAGAAGAAAACACTCCATGCTTGTGCCCTCTAAATGTCATACCTTGTGTAATCAAGGAGGAGTAGATAGTAAGCTCAACAGTTTCCTGTCTGCATTTGCCCCTGAGCACTATTTTAGATCCTTACCTCACAGTCCTACCCCCTACACTGGTAAACTTACCATATCTTTTACTGTGCTCCTCTGCACCACAGAAATAAGGTCAGCTTTTCTGATCTAAGAATGAACTACACAAGAAATTTGTGAATATTAGAGTAACATTTTTCTCATAAAACACCCAAATCTTGAGATGGGGGAGGTATAGTGGTATTGTATTCTGTTCCATTGTAAATAATTGTCCTTCCTACTGGTTTAATAAAAATTCTGATTAGCCAAAGGCATACAGGAAGTGTGGGCAGGGCTACCAGACTAAGAAAACTCTGGGAACAGGAAGAACAGAGAGAGGTGCCACAGAGAAGCCATAAGAGACACCACGATAAGAAGCCAGCAAATGCAGAGTACAACTATGCTGCTCTGAGAAAAGGTATCAAGAACTCTGGGTTAGTTTAAGAGCAAGAGCTAGCAAGTAACGTGCTTGGGTCCTAAGTCAGTCAGCATAAAATTACTGTAAGCCTTTGTGTTATAATTTGGTGCTAAGCAGCAGTGGGTCTGAACCTCTGGGTAGGCCCCAAAGCCTGGGCTAGAAACATAATACAACAGAGAGGTGGCTCAGTAGGGCAGAACACTTACTGTTCTTGCGGAGGACTCAGGTTCTGTTCCCCACAAGCATGTGATGGCTCACAACTGCCTGTCACTCCAGCTCTAGGTAATCTGCCACCTTCTTCTGGCCTCCCTGGGCACTGCACACATGTGCACATACATCTATAATTGTAGACAAATGTACATATAAATAAAATTAATTTTAACATAAATATTTGATGAAAGTAAATGGCATACTCCTCCAGTACTTATACTTGATCTTTTTCTTTTAAAGGCAGAGTGTATAAACCCATAGCAGACTCGTCCTGCAGTATCTTTCCACCTGGCTTTGTCTCCTAAGAGCTGGGATCTAGGGTCATTGACATGTGACACTATGTCCAGCCTCATAATCATTTTTAGAAATTCAAAATTACTAAACTGTTCTAATATATCCAAACGTCACCTTAATTTTATAAATTTATTTTTTTAAAAAAGTATAAAGTATGTCTGATTCAGCTGCTTTTGGAGGTGAGTTTTTAAGTCTAGAACGCTAAAGTTATTATTTGTTATATTTTCTGTGATTTGGAGAATATGCTTGTTTTCTATATACTTATTTACACCTCTAAACCTCAAGAACAGATTTTTCTAAGACATATAATGTGTTAATATATTTTGGGGCTAGGGGTTCATTTGCTACTTACAGAAAAGGAGATGAGACATTTTGTGGATGATATGGACACATGGGACTTTGGTTGTTTTAGGTCTAAGATTAAAAATAGGGCAGTGCATGATTACCAGTTTAGATGTATTCTCTCTCCTGGTGGTCACCTGCTTCTTAACTGATTTGTGCTCACAGGTGATGGCAAAATAGCCTGAGATCAGTTGGTCTCCCTTTATCAAATAGGAAAGAAATCTCATCTGAAAGAGATTGCAACAACAACAACAAAAACCCAGGAGGGCCATATGCAAATTGCAACCAGAAAAATAAGAATTGAATCCAGAGAAGCTAAGAGTGGGCAAGGTTGATGCCTGCCCAGCTGCTGTCTGAGATCCTCACAGAACTGAGCAGAGATGAGGCTGAGGTTAAATTGTCAGTTCAGTTGGCTCAGCCAGGTTGGGTATTAGTTCTTTCTGCCAGGTTAGTTATTTGGGTGTCAGTATAGAAAGAATCTTGAAATGGCTCACATGTAAGCTTTGGAAAGTTAAAAGCCTGCCCCTGACACAGATATCAAATGCACATACATATCCAATGTTTTATTACATTCCGTAAAGAACACATAAAATGATAAGATTAGGTCAAAGTGCTTTTATAGACAATCCAGGAAAAAATTGTCCTGATAAGATTATTGGATTAGATCTAAAAATAATGTCCTTTGGAATAAACATAGTAACCTTTGGTTTATCTTTGGCACAGAAAGAAATTAGTTGTATCCTTACTAGACAAAATTCTCCAAGCTATCATGTCAGATGACCAAGCCAAACCTTTCATTTAACAGGATAAAGAAAGCTATATTTTTACATGGCTGAGATCTAGGCCCAGCACCCAGCTCCTACTTGAATCAGCCAAGGGATGTCTCAGTAGATAGCAGATATATTGTAGGATACACTTTCAGTTAACTGCCCTGAACAAAATGATCAAGTAATTAGGGTCAAGAACAATAGCTATGCCTTTGTTTTACAAGTATGTCTTGACTGAATTTATCTCCTTGGCTGAGTTTTTGTGGAAGGATCTTGTTCTATATCCATGGCTGCTCTGGAACTTGTTCTGTAGAACTTATGACAATCCTCTTGCCTCTGCCTTCTAAGCACTGAGATTTCAAGTGAGTGCCACTGTGTCCATAATTTGGTGTTTAACTTAGTGACAGATAATGGACCATTGATGTCAAGACAGCAAAAGACAGAAAGATGAGTGGAGAAAGCAGTTTCCCAACTGCTCAGTGTTCTGCAGCTCATTTATGCTCCTGAGCCCAATGTTAACTGCTCTCTTGATTAGCTGACAGGAGTAGGACCCCTTGGATGGATGATGAAAATTTTTCTGTAGGAAGAAAAATTTATGTTGGACTAAAGGCGTGATACAGATCATGTTCAGAAGTGTGTTTTGAAAGATGCTGTCCAGGGATCATGAATAGATGGTTACACCAAAGGACTTTCATACCATCCTAACCATACAGGACCATCTTTTTCTCTTTAAGTGTGATTTTTAGACAGATTTTATAAACACACATTTTACTGCATTGTGGTGCAATCACTTTTCATAATATAGGGTCTCTGTAAACTAAATCATCTAAATCATTTCTTATGAAAGAAACTTTATTTCTTTAAAAAACATATGTGTGTGTGTGTGTGTGCACGCGTATGTGTGTATGTGTCTAGCTATATGCACATGGATGCCATGCTCACAGAGGACACAAGAGGACATTGTATCTACTGGACTTATAGGTAGTTGCACCATATTGGATACAGGGATTGGGAATTGAATGTGGATGCCCTGCAGGAGCAGTACAAAATTGCAACTGCTGAACAATCTATTGGCTTGAAAAATGACCTTCTTAGAGGTTTTGCTTTATGTTTCAAATCTTACGTTACCATTTCACACTGTCTTTGATTGTTGGTTATTGTCATCATCAACTTAAACCAACTGCCATGCAGGATGTATGGGAGGATAAGATATCAATACAAAAGTAAAGCTGCAGCTTAGAGATAGAATTTTTGATGGGAAGGGGACCTCTACTTATCTACAGTTTTGAATCAGGACTTCAGAGGTTGGAAAATGGCAGAATATGACTAAATGATTTGCAGGAAGAAATGCTAAGTGCTTTCTGAAATAATATGCTAAGTGTGTCTGAATATCACTTTCTTGGATAATTTGGGATCCAGAATGATTGGCTCAGACTGAGCTATGTAAATCCTGAGTTTAGGACCTATGTCAAGTATCATTGTTACTTGTCTATTTAGCAAATGGGATAGTATGTAGATGTGTGGATTTGGATGCTGCAGGAATACACAGCAAGGAAGAGAAGGGAACAGTTGTAAAGGGCCTGTGAACAGGTTTGCAAAAATATGACAAATGCAGTTTTAGCATCCTTCTTGATAGAAGAAACAAATGACAGCATCACAGTCTTCAGCAGATGCAAAGTATGACATCAATGAAATAGACCCCCTCCTAAGCCCATTCTCTCAATGGAATGGACATACCCCTAAGCTCACCCCATTGATAGAATGGATAGAATGCCAGAAATCCTACCATCTGTGTTAGGGAATTACTTGATAACATTTGTCAACAATGGAACTTGTGTGGTAAGATACAATTGCAGGTTCACATGGCTGACACTCTACCCAGGCCCTGGGTTCTGATATGTAGTGCTGGATGTCCTGTCAGCACTTGGTCTGAAGATATGGAACATAGATAAAGATAAGAAGCTCCTTTTAGCTTCTTGTGTTACAGCTTGTACCCAGCTTGCTATACTTTAAGGGCCAGGAAAGCTGTGAATAGACCCAGACTGTAGGCTACACTGTTAGAAACAGAACCTCCCAAAAGAGGTCAGTGTTCAGCTACAGTTTATAAAAATAGTGTTTCCTAGATCCTTTTTGAGAATAAGTTTTGAAAAGAGACTACATCAGAGATGTGTGTCACACAGTGGTACTAATGGCCCCACACAGGCTTCTTTGCAGACCCCGTAGGAAAGAAAAGGATGTGTGAATGAAACAGGTCAGTGGGAGAAACCAACTTATATTCATTTTACAAGTTTCACCAAATCAAGACTTTTTACTTGAGGCAAGGCTTTACTCACGCCTCACACAGAGCAATGACTGTGAAAATTCATCAATTCAAACTTTCTTTTATTAATATCAGGTTTACGATACTTCCTGGTGAGGATAATGAAACACTGCCTATATACTTTGTAGGATTCAACTGAGTTTGAAAATGAAAATGTTGAATTCAGTAAATGATAAATTAGGTGCCAAGAGACTATAACAAGATTATCATTGCAGCAAACTGTTCACTTAGTCTTTTCAACTAATACTTATTCTCCTGCATGCAAACAGTGAGTGAATAAGATAATTTCTGCCTCCAAAAAGCTAATTATATGAGCATCATTATGTGGACATATGCTCCAAACTAGCTCTCATACACACACATACAAAATCCACTCATAAAAACCTCTTTAAAATTCTAATTTTAAGATGCATGGCAAAATTTCAGCAACCACCAGTGAGTTATGCTGTACATTTAAATTTCTGTTACAGCCTAAACAAGCCTTGCCAAGATGATAGGAAGGAAATGCTCAGTCAGTTATTATTTTAAGTCGTCATAAATAACTGATCAACACCAGGAGCTGCCATAATTATTAACTTGGGCTCTTGGTCAGCACAAGGCAAAATGCACAGGCAATTACAAAAAAAAGAAAAAGTGAAAACTAGCAGTTTGATTTAAAGGCAGTTTCTGAGAACAACTGAGGTCTTGAATGGAGGACAGCCTTGGTTATGCATTTGAAAGAATGACACCCCCATGAACAACAATTTTATAAATCACTCTTAGACAAATATTGCAATGGGATCTATGAAAATCGCTCTAGTTCTGACTCAGCCCTGGGTTATTGGAGTTAGGAGACTCTGAACTGTCCTCTTTACACATTATCAAATCACATCACACTATATTTGTTCATGTAGTTTTGAGCTGTGATAGACAAGAACAATGCAGGATGGTTTTCAGTTCCTGCGTAGAACTGAGACGTTGTTCACCTGAGACAATGTCCCTTCAACCTCAGCTTCCCTGTTGGAACTTTTCTCATAAGAACATTGATGTACTTATCCTGTGACCTGTGGAACTAGAGGAAACAAGGAAGTGTTGCCTTCTCCCTTCAAATGTGGATTTAGCTTGATTGAGTCAGGCTCTGTGGTTTCAGTGCTTCCACGCTGACTCTTGCTAATAATTAAAACTACTCTTTGATTATAAAGGGTAGGTGTGAGCTCATCATTGCCGATGTACTTCCTGTGCTGTGCTTAGTGACCAGGAAGAAATGTCATTAACACAGGGATGGCATGAGCTTCAATCTTGGACACATTTCAGGCATGAATCTCCTATACTTCCTCTTCCTAGTAAGTCTCTTAATGATTTTGTGGCACTTGTAAAGGTTTCTACCTTTCTAAAATTTGTGTTTGGTGTCTTCCAAAGTGCTACTGCTGGCCCCACCATTGACATATTTAGATGAGAGCTGATTTTCCAACAGAGCACTGTCACTCCTACAGGTCATCCTTCACTTCTCCCAAACTGTCCCACACTGCTCTAGTGATTAAGGGCTGGCCATGCCTTGCATGCTCTGTCATTGGTTAACTATTCACCATCACCAACCAATCACCTTCTCCCCAGCACTGGTAGATTGCTGTTTTAAACGAGATCCTCAGCAGTGTTTTGTGTTTCAGATCTCCTATGATGTCAGTTTCTGTCTCAATTCTTTGTTCATTTCACAACAACTGGTCTCTTCCTTCGGGCTTTATTACTTTCCTTAGAAGCCTCTGGGGATCACTCTGGGATATCTGGGCCTCCTATAGTCTTAGCATCTCACAAAATCAACCACATTGTCATAACCAACTAGTTGTTTTCCTAACCCCCAATTATCTCCTATTGTAAGTGTCACAAAGTCACATATGGTGCTCCTCAGTGTTACCTATGGTCTTTTGTTATCTCCATTGTCCACCAAAGAATGTAGGAAGTCTGAACTTCCTTTGCAACCTAGAATATAAGTATAATTATATGTCTTTTAAAAAGATTTATTTATATTATTATTATCTTCATCATAAGTAGTAGTAGTCTTAGTAGTAGTAGTAGTTGTGTGTGTGTGTGTGTGTTTGGTGTGTGTGTATGGGAGGAGTGAATGCCACATATACACAGGCACTGGCCAAGGCCAGAATAGTGTGGCCAATCCTTTGTACTAGAGTTACATACAGTTGTGAACCATGCAACATGGGTGATAGGAACTGAACTTGAGCTGTTTGCAAGTGAAGAATGAACACTTAACTGCAGAGCCATCTCTCCAGCTGTTCTTCATACGAAATTCCAGAATTAAAAATATTCACCCACAAATGGATCTCTTTAAGCAGACTAAGTTCTTTATGGTCAGGGTCATTCTATGTACTTCCCATATAGCCTGGTTGTCAGGAATCATAGTTCCAGCCTGACTTGGCAGGAAGTGGAAGAGGTGCTGTAGGAAACAAACCTCTAAACAGCCTGGATAGGACTGCAGAGAACTAAGAGGGTGTGATTCACCTGCAGGAAGCACCCACTTTGCTGATAGCTAAGCTTAAGACCACAGGGTGTGTGACTCTGTGTGATCACTGTTAAGTTTCTGAAGCTTCAAAAGAAAATTAGAAAACAGCCAAAGTTTGTGGCTCATGCCTGCAAATCACAGCACATAGGAAATAGAGGTAGGAGGCCATACAGGTTCAAAACTAGTGTGAAGGGCTTAGTCAAACTCTTGTATTGAAGAATGAATAGCTGGGGATGGAACTCCACAAAAGAGCTCTTACCTAGCATGCACAAACCCCTGAATATATCCCCAGCACCAGGAAATAAATCAGAGCACTAAATAGGGTAGCTATTTAGAGATTAGTGAGGCGGTTTTTAGAGATTAAATAAGTTGATAGTTTGCAAATGCTTTATACCTTGTCAAAAATATTTTGTACATTAGATACCAGCTTCTTTAGTATTATTGATATCAATTACTGTTACTGCTAGAAATATTGTTACTATTAGTAGATGAAGCAGCCACCTGCCATAGAAAGAATGGTCTAAAAGCCTCTGAACAAAGGCTGGCTTCACTGTACACAAGGATGAAACTATTGCAAAATGTTTTCAGGTACAGACAGACAACTGCAAGATTAGGAATCACTTTTTTACTTGCTGAAATACAGGCTTCCAAGCCACTCCACACTTATTCAATCAAAATACATGGGATATAGGTGCAGGAGTTTATGTTGTGATAAAGAAACAGTCATTTGTATGCAGGCTAAGGTTTGACAATGAGCGATCAGGGAGATATTCAAATGAACATTTGATAATTAATTCAAACCAGATCCCTATGCTCTCAAAGGCATCCAATCTCTGGCTCAGCCATTGGCAAAAGCAGACTGGAACACTATGCCAGCTCCCTTGGATGATTTTAATCAATTATGTAGTACTTCCTGGAAGACAAGCAGTTTCCTCCAGACACCACTGCTGTGTGCCATGCAAGCATGCCCTGCATGCATCAGAGTGTAACGTCTGCACAGTTAATATATCAGTTAATTATTTAAAGACATTTTCTGCCTTCTTGTTCCTATAGCGAGTGGAAACTCCAAAGCAAATCCACAAGCAGAACACTTACCCGTGCAAGCCAGCCATGGCTTGGTGGAATAAAAAGACTGGTTCCTAGCATTCTGAGTCAGGATGTATTTATGAAAATTTCACCATATTAGGCAATATTTTGTCTTGAGATAGTTTTCACTTTTCTTCTTTCTCATCACTATTTTTGGGGGATATATTTAGCAGTGATTTTTAATAGGACACAAACTCTGTGCTACTTCTATGTAAGTCATATATGAAGAATAGATCATTAGGTGGTTAGTAATGACCTGTCTACAAGAAGAATAAGAAAAAAAAACAAACAAAACCCTCATAACAGTGAAAATTACTACTCAGAACATCTTCCTGTGCAGAATGGAAATTAGAAATAGAAATCTAAGCCAAGTCTGTTCCCTGGAAAATATATTTTCAAAGACAATGCCGGCTTTGCGCTATACCTGGCTTAATTACCAGATTTGCATTCTAGAGTATGTTTGCTACTGTGGTAAGTTTGAAAACTGTGTGCAGTTGGGTCTCAAGCAGAATAATCAGTTCCACACTGCATTTTAAGGAGTCAGGAAGAAACAAATCATAAGACAATAGTAGCCATCAAGGTTGCATTTATATTATGATTTTTCTTTGTGACTGGCAATTTTATATATGCATCCAATAAAATAAAATATAGTTTTTACCTCCCATCTCTCCAACTTCCTTTGTATAACCCAATTTCATGTGGATTGCTGCTGTTCTTCTTCTCCTCTTCCCCTCCTCCTCATCCTCTCCTTCTTCCCCTCCTCCTCATCCTCTCCTTCTTCCCCTCCTCCTCATCCTCTCCTTCTTCCCCTCCTCCTCTCATTTTTATTTTATAAAGAGCTAGGCCCAGTTGTACCTTTCTTTTGCACATGGGTGTGGACCACCCACTGGAGCATGGGAAATCTATTAATGGAGACATCCTTGAAAAGGAATGTGTATTCTTCCCCCACAAATTGTCAGTTACCCCTAACTCCCCAGTAATGGGAGGATTGGGCCTGAAGAGCATCTTCTCCATCTATCCCAGGAATTTGGCTGGCTTGATCTTTTTGCTGGTCTGTTGTATGATGTAGAACACACATCTGTTCATCCCCAAAAGTGAACCTAAGACAAATCAAAGTAATGATTGCACCCATATCCAATTTGGTGAACTAGGAGTTTTTTATTGGGGTTACTTACAGGAGCAGAAATGACTCACAGAAGCAGCTGCATCAGCAAAGGGTCCAACCCCAACATAGATGAGGACTCAAAAGCTGCAGCCCTCTCAAGCTCTCTGGATGCCTTGCAAATAGAACCAGTTGCTGAAACTCATCTGGCCTTCTCTAAAGAATCTTACATGCTTCCCCTTTCCCAGACATGTGACCTCTAGTTTTCCTCCTGAGCCTTATGACGCTCCTGATTGTTCCTGGAAGGAATATTTTAATTGTGAGGAAAATGGTGCACTGTAATGTGTCTTGGGCAACCACAGTTGCTATGAGTCCATGGGTGTTACAGCTATGTCATGTCCGGAAGACAATATCATTGCATAACACTCCTTGCCATCTTCTGGTTCCTAGTCAGGTTGTCCTCTGAGTCTTGGCTTTCAGGGAAAGGATATAATGGTCGCACACAGTTTCTATCTCAAAACTCTAACGAGGTATGCATCTCTTCATTGACTGATGTCCACTGTAGAAGGAAGGGTTTTGACCATAGTTGAGAGCATCCCAGGTACAGATGTAAATATTTTTATGTGGTCTGCCAAGATGATCACTGCGCAAAATAAGGATGGCATATTCTACTGTAAGGCTTGTGTCCTCCCTAGCCAATGGCTTTTGATCAGAATTACATTATCAGGAATGGAAGTCCCGGCTGTGCTTTGGCCTCAAACCCGAGGAGGATTGTGTTGTTGTTTTTCAAACAATGACCAAGTCCCACACGGTGTCAGTACTTCATACATTCTTCAAGAATTAGAACCTATGTTTGTAACTTCCAAGTGCTGAGTGAGTAAGGAGTAGGGTATTGAACCTAGCACACAGGATCAGTTAAACACAACCTCCTTCTCAAGCCTTTTTAGTTAGAAACAGCCAAAAGCCAAGCTAGAATGTGGGCAAAGAAGGGTGGAGAATATGTGTTGTAAAGCTTATCCAGGGCAAGAACAGGAGAGATGAGTGCCAGAGTTCTGTAAGAATATCTCTAGTCTCTTTTTTAAGGTAAGAAACAGGTCCTACAATGTGGGATTTTTTTAAATGCCTTTGTACACTGTGAACTTGCTTTAAAAGCCCATTTGTAACCCTGGGTCAAAGAACCCTTTTGTCAGAAATAGAGAGCTTTTATTTCAGCCTCTGCAGCATTGAGCACAAGGTATTTCAGAGGTGGTGAAGATGCTTCCAGGGGATATTTATTTGAAATACAGTTCTCTCTCATTTTCAAAACTGAAGGTGCTTATCAAGGCAATTTCATAGTAGCAGGCATAGTGGGTCCCCATAAATATCATACAGGGCAATAATGCTCCTTTGCAGTTTTCTGTTTACAGATTTCTACAACAGCCAATGAAAATATTGTAAGTTCTGTTGTGTCCAAGGAAAAGCCAGTATACACATACATGGCCATGCTCGGGACACCTAACACTTTGTATATTTAGTGAACAAGAGTGCTATCCAAATCAAAAGTGATATTCAGGCTCACCAGTGAGGGATTGGACAGGTGATACACCATCCCAGCACCCAGGAAACGGAGCCAGAATTGAGAGCCCCATGACAACCAGCATTTTGTAGAAACACCTACATCAAAATTACCCCAAACCAAGTCACACATACAAACAATCAACCAATCAAACAAAAATCCCCTCATCAGTCAGCATTTGAATATGGAGAAAAGAGAACACAAATCAAAAGGCAAAAGCGAATGGTTCAGAATGAAACTTGAACAGACCCCATGGACCTCTCAGCCCTAGGATAGGCTGTAATGATACAGACATTTAGAATTTAAGACACAGCACATAGGGCTGGAAAGAGTTTGGAGATTCAGAATATATGCTGATCTTGGAGAGGAGGTAAGTACCATTCCCAGCATTGACACTGGTGTCTTCAAACCGCTAAAAATGCTTGTTCTAGAGCATCTGATACCCCCCCCCTCAGGCCTCTGTGTGTACCTGCACTCCACAACACCCTCTCCTCCACATACATGTATATACAATAAAAAATACATCTCACAAATAATAACTTAAAAAACAGAAAGTTCTAAAATAAATTTTAGTAAATTTAACTGTTTAAATATAAAGTTTTTTCTAAGTTTCTATGTATATATTAATGTGTTACTTGTGAATGAAGGAAGTCTTTACGTCTAAGGTCCTGGACCATGAATGTACCTGGCATTCCTATGCTTCTGTTAAGTTTGAGCTTAGTTCTTTAGAAGAAGTTAGCAGTTTTGTAGTTCCTGTTACTTAAATACATAAAAAATTCCAAGGTGCTATTAAGGCATTCAACCCAGGCTTTGCTGTGTAAAGCACTCAGTGCATCTTTTTGGTTAGAGCTCTTGCCCAACATTGGGAGACTAGATATCCCACTCTAAGAGCAGTTCCGTGATGGAGACAGTAAGGAGGAAGAGGAGGAGGCATGAATTGCCAGTTTCACAGACAAAGAAGCCAGTGTTTGGGTGGTTAAGTCATTAGTCCAATATGCAAAATTTAAGACTTATTGTTAAATAGTAGAAAGTAGAACTCAGAGAGGTAAAGCTATGAAGACCAATATGACACCCATGAAGCAAAGAAGGCAGGGATTTAACTCAGATGCTACAACATCCTGTACAACACAGCAGTTTAACTCAAACTATAGCATCCCATGCAGCACCCCTGTCTGCACTTCTAGAAAGACACTGCTACTCAGGGTTTTGTGGTTCATCTAAGTTTTAAAATTTCTTTTATTAAAATCTTATCCGCACATTCTAGGTAGTCCTGATTTCATGTATTAAACAGACACCTGTCTAGAGTGCCATACTGGGACTGTGTCTGTCAATGCACAGTAAATTCATGATTACATTGTGAAAGCCAGAAAGTTTTGGAAATTAAAAACTGAAGGAGAAACTAGTGACACACACCTTCCCAACGATTAGGGATAAAGAAAGTCAGACCACTGCACAGACAGACTGTAGGTATCAGCTATGTTGCTATATTATGCTCATAACATCAGGAAGACAGTGTTTTGTCACCTAAGTTATTTAACAGATTATCATATTAATAATTATCATATTAATCTTTTTGCATTAAGAATCTCTTTGATAGCTCTCTATACCCTCCAGGAATGTCTCAGAAAATTCTCTTTTTGCACACTGATGGGAAATTCATATGCAGTGCTTCATTGGTGGGAGGTACATACACATACAGTTCTACCCTGATGGGAGATACATGTACAGTGGGATACACTGATGAGAGATACATATACATCACTACACCAGAAACAAAAATACTTGCAAAAAGTGCAAAAAAAAAGTTTCCTTTTCTACCTCAGTGGCTTTACCTTCACCCACTGGATCTTTTAGAGTAGATATCAACGGTTATTACACAGCATCATATGATCCTAATGAGGAAGGGACCCTGGGATCAAAGGGATTTAGTGACTGTATATGAATTATGAAGTCATTTTGTATATATGTTTACTTATAAGCCTGTTGTGCTTGGAGTGCTCAGTGCATATGATTAGACCTTGTGATCTGGTGAATACTGAGGCCATAATGAAGAGTAGGAGGGAAATTTAAATTGCATACTTTAAGGTCATGAGGCATATTAGTAAAACAGCGAGGCCAATTGTGCAGACAAGCTGCACCAGTTAGCAATTACCTCACCTCTATCTCTGGGGATTCAACACATCTCTAAAGGTAGAGTGGTTTGAATGTCTTGACTTTAGTGTGTAGACCCTTTTAATAAGCTCTTTGTTTTGGGCTGGTTGAAGTCTCTGGGCTCTTTCCTTAATCTCCACCCTTCTTCTAGAGTCAGGCCAATTATGATCTTTGAAATGAGATTCCAGACTTACTTCAGAAATCTGAGGTAGTTGGGAATTATCTACAGGTGTTTAAAAATTGTAATGTATTTTCTATGAGCATTATGAGGGAATATATGATTCCTGATAGGCCAGGTGACACAGGCCTGTAATTGCACTCTGTGTCTCTTCCTCAATTCTCTTCCTCATTTTTAATTAAACATTTTATTGCATTTATTTGTTTATTTGGTGTGCACATGCATCACAGGGTACATCTGGAGGTCAGAGGGCATCTTGTGAGAGAATCAGTTCTCTTTTTCTATATGATTCCCTGGGATTGGACTCAGGGATCCAGGCTTGATGGTAAATTTCTTTTCCCACTGGACCACCTTACAAGCTCTCTGTACCCTACCTTGTAAGGTAGGCTCTCTAGCTAAACCTGGAGCTCAGTGGTTCAGGGAGACTGACTAGCAGCAAGTACAGTGGACCCTCCAGCACTGGAATTGTGCACCACCAGGTAGGGCCTTTTTATATGGGTGTTGGGGATCCAAACACAGGCCATCAAGTTTGCATGAGCACTTTATTTATAGACCTGTCTTCCTGGTCCTATATGTGTATTATAACAATCTTACTCAGTATAACTATTGTGAGAGGGGGTAAAGGTCAGTTTGTAAGACCCATCTATATATTGATCTGTCATTTGTTTATTTTAATGTAGAATGAGGTGTCGATGAAAAGCTTTATGTGGAAGTTAATATCTCTGGGTCATTAGCCAGTCCATGGAGATCGTACCCCAAATGTTAAAAGTCATTATTTCTCAGTGACAATGACAGACTTTGATGGAACAAGATCAGCCAAAGACCTGCGCCTATCTAGCCAGCCTGTCAGGCTTCTTGTACAAACAAAGACTGTCTCCCTTATGCCTGGAAGCTAAAATGCAAACCAGAATAAATCAGACTCAGAGTCTCATTCACCAGCCCGATTGTTTTAATTGTTAAAATAGAAGTTTAATTTGCCATGCTTGGATAAAAATCCAATTCTGAGGAAGCATATGTATCAAGTGATCAATGCAGGAAGAGAGAGGAAAGTTAATTGTAGATGATGCTTGAATCCTGATGTGAGTCAGAACAAGGCGTTCTCAACTTGGTTTATTTATAGCTAGATAGTTATAGATACAAGTTGAAGGCTAGACTGATCCAAGGGCTTTCCCCAAGGTCTTAATGTATAGTGAAGAATCACAGCTCTGTCAGAACCAAGAACATGCTTGGCAGAGCCAGTAATGGCCTGGGGCCAGAACCTTGGGGGCTTTTCCCTGAGGTCCTGATGTAAATAAAAGGAATACAGCTCCTTTTCTAAAAGCAGGGACATGCTTGACAGAGGTGGTAATAGCCTATGGCTAGGGCCTTGGGGGAGCTGTGGATCCAGAGAGTCTCACTCATATAGGACTATGGTTATCTGTCAAGGCCACTGTGTGCTTTGTCTGAAATGTTCTTGAGATTCCCTATGCTTCTCTTATACAACATTTCATGATTAGCTTCCTGCTGGCCTCATCCTGTTTCTCCCCTAAAGACTCTATGCTAGGGGCTGTACTTCATAATAAACTTGCTTGTCATAAGCCATCAGTTTATGTGAGATCTCCTGACTCCAGATTTGTTTTCTTTATCTTCTCATCTCCTGGTTCTCTGCCTTAAGACCTTGTCACCAAAGAATGACCTAGTGGTCAAGGTCAAGTATACATATTTAAAATTTTATTTTGTTTGAAAATTTCATCTATGCATATAATGTGTTCTGATCAAATCTATTCCCTATTCCCTCCCCTTCAAATTTTTCCCCATCTCTACAATTTTCTCTACCAATTTAATATATTCTGCTTTTTAACCACCCCTCAACTCCAAGTCCATTTAGTGTTACTTGTGTGTATGAGTACAAGTAGGTTCTCCAGTGTTATGTCACAGAACAAACCTAACCCAGTTTTCTTTGTCCCAGAAGCCATCGGTTTCCTGACCTTGAGCAGGTCTCAGCCATTTTGAGTTCATGTATGCCACACACTCTTATTTGCAGTGTTACTTTTCTGACAGCTGAGCTCCCAGGACTAGAACCTTGTATATTTAACTCTCACTGACATTTCTCATTATTCCCACTTAATGGGTGATGGTGCTTTTTTTATATTTTTATTTATAAAATATATATTTTTTAATTTAAAAAGTTTTTCATATCTACTTCTGTTCCCCTCCCTTCTCTCCTCCCAGTCCGTCCTCTGATCCCATTTCCCTCATCCACTCCCCAAGAAGGGCAAGGAGTGCCAAAGTGGGTCAGTTCAGTCTGGCATATCCAGTTGAGGTAGGTCTTGAGTCCCTCATCCTAGTATTAAGGCTGGGTTAGGTGTTCCTATGTAGGGAATGGACTCCAAGACATCAGTTCATGTACCAGGAACATAGTCTGATCTCACTGTAAGAGACTCCACAAACTGCCTACGCCATTTGACAGTTGTCTACCTTTGGAGGGTTTAGTTCCTTTCTGTGAATTGTATCTGAGTCAGTGAGCTCAAAATAGCTCAGATCAGCAGTCTCTGTTGGTCTTCTCCTTATGATCCTGGTCCCTTAGTTCATATACGCTCTCCTCCCTCTCTCAGCTGGACCAGCAGCCTGACTTGGAGCTTAGCTATGGATCTCTGCTTCTGCCTCTCTCCATTGTTGGATGAAAGTTCTACAATGACAATTAGGGTGATCATTCATTTGATTATACAGGAAGTCCTGTTTAGGTACCCTCTCTACTATTGCTTAGAGTACTAGCCAGGGACATTCTGTGGATTCTTGAAGTGTTCTTTTTTTTGTTTGTTTGGTTTTTTTAGCACAAGGTTTCTTTCTAACCCCACAGTGTCTCCCTCTATCAAGATATCCATTTCTTTGTTCTCCATCTCTGTTGCTCCTTTCACTCAACCATCTCCTTCTCTCATGATTTGTTCCCACCTCCCCTTGCTCATTCCCTGTCATGATCCCAATTTACTCAGAAGCTCTTCTCTATTTCCCCTGCCCGGGGAGGGGGGAATCCCTGAATATCTCTCTTAAGTTCCTTCTGTTACTTAGCTGTTCAGGGGTTGTGGTTCACAGCTTTGTTATTCTTTGCTTTAGTCTAAAATCCACTTATGAGTGGGTACATACCGTGTCTTTATTTCTGGGCCTGTGTTACCTCACTCAGGATGACACTCTCCAAATCCATGCATTTGCCTGCAAATTTTAGGATGTCATTTTTTTTTTTTTTTTTTTTTTTTTTTTTTTTTTTTTTTTTTTTTTTTTTTTTTTTTTTTTTTTTTTTTTTTTTTTTTTTTTTTTTTTTTTTTTTTTTTTTTTTTTTTTTTTTTTTTTTTTTTTTTTTTTTTTTTTTTTTTTTTTTTTTTTTTTTTTTTTTTTTTTTTTTTTTTTTTTTT
>PVIH01017310.1:0-17490 GCA_004025045.1 Sigmodon hispidus | reverse complement strand
TGCTCCTGAATTGGAAAGATATTCAGATGTTTGTGTACTGCTGTCATATCAGCTACAAATGGAGATGTAGGGCTCTCTCACCCATATTAGCTGCAGGAGAACTTTGGCAACAAAGCTGAATGTTGCAATAGGATAAAGATGATCAGAGCCTACCTGTGGATAGTATTTGGTTCAATGTCAAATTCTACTTGCTCACCAGTCTTCACCATGGTACAATTTCATATATTCCTTCATAACCACATTTCTAAAACTGAAGTGTCCTTTCAAAGTGTCATCTGAGATATAAAAGAAATTTCATAAGATACAGTTTTCTTCCTTCTGGCCTGGGAAGTTGCTGGCAAGAGTACAAAAGCGGGAAGAAAAGAAGGCATTAAAATTTTTGAAAGGTTATAATTGACTTGAAATGAGAAGTTATCATTTAAAATAATATCTTGTTTTCTAACTATAGTTGAGTGCCTTGAAAGTGTCACAGGGAGTCAGGTAGACTGAGACCTTGAAAGGCATCATCACTTTTGTTAGAGAGCCTCATGAGCAAAAGTATGAGGATGCTAGGTTTGATGTAAGTATCTAGAAGTAAAATACATTGGAACAAACTCCTTCCTGTTCATCATCCTTGCTCATGGTTTCTTCTGAAAAGTTGTTGGGCTACAGTGTCTGGAGCGATGGCTCAGATTTTAAGAATAAAGATTGTTTTTTTAGAGGACCTAAGTTCAGTTCCTAGCACCCACATTAGTCAGCTCACAACTGCCTTTCACGCCAGTTCCAGGAGATCTGGCAGACATACACATATCATTTTAAATTCATAAAAATAAACATTAAAAAGTTGAGCTTATGATTTTTATTCAATAAATTGCACAGAACAATCTGATGATTTTTTTATCTGTGTTTACATCAGCAAAAATTTTGTGCAATGGAGACAACCATACCTGGTTGATTCAGTGCTAAAGCTCTAAGATATGGCCATGTGTATATTAGTCAAACACTCTGCCTGCTAAGCCAGGGCCCCAGTCCCTGTATTTGCTTTTTGTTTTTGCACATCTTGTCTTTACTGAGACTTTATTGCCAAGAATCCTTGGGTGGATATATCATAATTAGCTTATTCACTCATTTGTTGCTAGTAATGTTTGTTGTTTCCTATTAAAAAGCCATTACTAATTAAAACTGCAGCAGATAATCATGGCTCATTCTTTTAGATAGAATATACTTTTATTTTTCCTTGCATCAAAATCTTGGCCAGCAACAGGCAGGTCACATGCAGAGGGATTTTAAGCTTAACTCTTCATTAGCCATTCACAGCTTATTTGTTCTCCAACCCTAGGTTGAACTTTGCACATCTAGCCTCAGGACATGGAATTTCTAGTAACTTGACTGAGGAGGAGTGTGGCTTCTGAGGGCCTTTGTTTACTTTGACTTTGTCGGGATGTGTTTCTATTCCAGGCATCCCCATCTTGGTCCTGTGATAATAGTAAACATCTTTTTAACTACTATCTCCATTTGTGTATGCTTTTGGGTGAGATGCCTGTCCAAATCTTTGCTATTGACTTAGAAATGCCCTCATAACCCAAACACAAATATTTTGCTTATTTTTTGCATATTTTTTTCTTCAGTCTATGTTCTACAATTTTATTTTTGAATGATCATGTTACAAAGGCATTTTTTCTTTTTATGTTTTGATTCTCTGTGTCATGTTAAGACAATTCCAGTGAACTAAAATTCAGTAAAGCTTGCCCTCTTTTTTTCTTCAAAATGATTTCACTTCACTGTTGTGATTTTTAACATATATTTATACTCACACCATGTCAGACCGTAAAACATGCTGGTTTTTATCTTTCAATTATTATGAAAGTACATATGTATGTATGAAAGTACAATACATACTAGTATTGTAGAGAAAAAAATTCACATTTTGTAAAATGAGATGTGCTCACATGCCTTTCTTTTGATCCATGTATCTCAGGATAAAAAGTACAATTGTGCAACGGAGATTAAAACACATGTGATCACTGAAAATCAAATTCCGAGAATCTCCCCCAATGCCATGACAAAGGCATGTAAATATTCAAGGAATTCTATTCTGTAGTGAACTGTTGGCTTAATGTGTTGTGAGTGTATAAAAAATAATTCTGGCTGAACAAGGTGGGCTGTGAATTTTACAAATGATGTCATATTAAATTTTCTGAGATAAAATAGAAAACTGAAGACTGAAGACTAAATCATTTGAAAGTATAGATATTTTATTGTTTCCTGCCTTTCTTCCTGAAGTATTTCCTGAAGGAATTTAAACTGCAGAGTACTATGAGTTCTTACCTTTTAAAGAGGTTTACTTTTGCTAAAGTGTAAATAATAGACTTTTTTGTTAATGACTTTTCAAAGAGAAAATTACTGAACATTTAAAAGTTAGCAATAATAATATTTCAATGATAGTTAACAAACATAGTTTTTATTAAATCTAAAATTAAAGGATGTACAAAGCTTCAATGATGGCTGCAGGGAGAATAATACATAAATAACAGGTGAGCTATCTCAAATGCTAACTACTAACAGGTGAGGTGTTCCTGGGTTTAACCTTATGTAAAGTTCATCAAGGCAAAAAAATGAGGAAATTTTGATCTGAATCAGTATGGACAGAACATTTATGACAAGGAGAAGTAGAAAAAAAACAGATTAATAGAATATGATTACATTCTTAATTAACTAAAATGGCCTTGACCATGAAGTTGGTGATCAATCTCAGGTCCTTGATTTTACAAAGCAAGCACCTTCCCCACTTAGCCACCTTTCTAATAAAGGCCCTAGCCCTATTATTTTCTTAAAGCAATTCCACAGTCTTAGCAGGTAGTGTTTATTTATAAACAGATTTCTCTGTTCTCTATTGCATGCTTGTAAAATAACCACTACCAGGAAATGCCAATAATAACAATAATAATGATAATAATTATGATTATAAAATATGAAAATGCACAACTCGTTGAAGAACCGAGTACCAATTGTTGTATAACTTGTCCAACTACCTGGAACTCACTAATAAAGTGTGCAGATATGGAAATTATGGCCATGTCAAAGGGATAAAGATAATGAGGAAGATCCCTTTTAGATCAGGTTAATTAAGTAGGATTTAGACCAAACAATCCAAGATGTCTCTTTCTGATCTAAATTCATAGTAGTGTATGATGTCAACTATTCAGCTTTTATCATTACATGGTTCTTGCCATTCAACAGCTTGTGAACCAGTCCAAGTATTTGAAAATCATATATTTTCAAAGATTATAAGGAAACTTTTGCACTTATACTAGAAATTAACTTCTGGTCATGGGATGTCTACAGCATCTAAGAGTCAAAATCAAGATATGTAGATATATACATATGTGTATATGTGTTTGTGTATATACATACATATTTCCCTATATGTGTTTTTCATAGAAATCATATGTACAAGTATATATCTGTGCATGCGTATGCAAACATTTACCTATGTATGTATATACAAACATGTACCTATGTATACAAATATTCTACCTGTGGGTGTGTATACAAACATGTACCTGTGGGTGTGTATACAAGCATGTAACTGGATATGTGTATGCAAAAGGTTCTAGACTTCTGATGACTTGGTCTAGAATTTTTCAACTTGACATAGTTGTAAAAGTGTGGTGAATCTGCAGAATTTATACACTTAAATTGTGAACTTTGCCCTTGCCTGGTTAGCAAAGAATGGAGCATTCTCTCTCTGTGCTGATTGCAGCAGTACATGGCAGATCCCAGCCAGTCATATGATTGCAAGAAGTGTGAACACTGTAGCTTGTTGCATTGCTAGGCTGGGACACTGAGGTGTGTTCAAGCCACTTCGACTTACCTTATTTTTAACTTCCAATGAGGTTATCATGTTGTTATGTTATAAAAGGCTGAGAATCATTTGGGAATATATATTCTGGATAGAAATAAAGGTTTGCTGAGCTAATTATCAGGAATGATTTTATAAACTGGTTTCAAAGAACAGAAAGTGACTCACATGCTAGTTATTTTCAGCTGCCATCAGGAGGCAGCTAGGAACTTACTTCTCTCTAAGTATCTCACTTCCAGGTCCATGTTTCACATGTACTGAGATCCCTTAAATCACAGTTCCACTAGCTCACAGCTCAGCGACTTTTTGTTCTTCATTATTCTCTCAGGCTGCAAAGCCAGGCAGCCTTAGCCCATCGCCTTCTACCTTCTTCCTTTGTTTCTTTCTTATCCCTTATTATAAATTCATACCTCCTTGGGTCTGACCCACTTTATAGATTGTCAAATGCTTCTTCTAAAAAACAGAAAGACATTTCCAAGTATCTGGCAGCAGGCAATGCTTTATAGAACTCGAGTATACAGAAGAAAAACACATCCCTTTAAAGTTTAACGATCTTTCCCCTCTACAAAAGATACTCTGAGCAAAAAGCTCCTTTTAAAATACCTGCACATTCATTTCATTAATATTTACAATTTCTCTGCTGCTGGTGCTAGTCCTAGGAATCTAAGCATGCTTCACTATAAGGGGGAATTTTCCCCAGCCCTTTTCACATACCTTTCAAATAGTATGTTTTGGCTCCTTGAAGCTACCTAATTGCCTTGGATTCTTTTCTCTTCAATATTGTGTTTTAGCAAAAACTTTTGAAATCTATTTGCAAAGGAACAGTTCTGAGCACCATTTTCCACATCACACTGGTGATTTCCTAGTATTTATGCAAAAGGAGTACTGGCTGGTATGTTGGGAAGATCACCTAGTCCTATACTGATGCCAACTCAGGCCACTTGGTGCTATTGACACAAATGAGAAGATGGTGGCCTTTGGCAGAGTAGCTGCAGATCACAGGTGCCCAGGCAAATGACAGGAGCAAAATAGGACTCCACACTCTACAGTCCTTGGCCAGGTACCTGGTCAAAGTCCTTCAAGACCTCACAGACCATGGATGGAACAGTTCAACCATATCTTCATCTGACTGCATTCAGTCGAGCTACTAGGGCCTAGGATAGTATCTAGAACACAACTTTAATCTGTCTCTGTCTTTCTCTCTCTCACTCTCTCAGCACAAATTTACCCAGAGTGTAGACAGCAATCCTTCCTTCCAGAGCCTGAATCACTCACACCTCAAAAACTGTAAGGGGTGTCTTGAAAAAAATGAAAACATGCCGATAGCAAACAGCTGTCCATTCAACTTGCACATCGGCTATCCTCGTGAATTAGAGCAGTTTACTCAGCCTCTCTTACTTCATAGATCTTATCTGGAAAACTGAGGGAAGCAGTCACCTCAGAACTGTGAGAAAGGACAGATGACAAGTTAAATGTACAGATTTCAACACAGACTGAGAAATTTCCAATTTGACTTGACTACTTCTGGCACTCATAATATAAATGTCCCACAAAGGACTTTCATCTTCACCAAGATTTTTCTCTACACAAAAATATGTGGAGAAAGATTTTTCTCTCTTGAGATAGGATCTCATGTAGCCCCACTTGTCCTTGAACTCATTATGTAAAAAGAGCTAGCCTTGAACTCCAGGTCCTTCTATATCCACTTCTCAAGTGCTAGAAATATGAACATGTATCACCAATATCTGATTTTATGTGGTACTGAGGATTGAAGCCAGGGCATTGTACATTCTAGGCAAGCTCTTGATGGAGCTACATACCAATACCCTTGAATGGACTATGAATTTTTGTGTGTGTGAATCCATATTTGTTGCAACTATTATGTGTTAGGCATTTGTTAAGAGCTTTGTACATGTTCCAGGAGATGTTTATGTGATTTAAATCTCCCAACAGCCTTGAGTACTAGGTCTCGTTATTCCTGTTGCAGAGGTAATGAAACAAAGAGGCTTGCCTCATCTGAGGTTATACAATTCATGGGACTCCCCAGAAGTGGCTGTTATTCTAAGGGAATTTCCTACCTTTACACCATTCTAATTTTTTCTATGCAATGCCTATCACTTTGGAAATCTGGGATGCTAGGAGAGAAACCCCAGAAGAAACAAGTGGTGGCATTATTACTAATGAAGGAAGCAAAGCTGCTAAGAAGAGCTAGGATGGTGGTGGTAACTGGCTTGGGCCTCTATTGAGACTCTGAGAAGAGAGGATCAGCATAGCAGAGCTGGAATATGTAAGTTACCTCTGGGCAAACTTGCTTAAGGACTTCCATGGCTACTGGCTACTGGCTTCATTGTGCTCCTGTCCATGGTAAGGGGAGTTTCAGACAAAGCTGCAAGATCTTGGAAATCAGCCCAAAGATGGGTTTTAGTGTAGTGGAATCAAGCATATTTTGTATAAAAGAAAAAACCCAAATCATTTGCCATATCAAAATTTTTGAAGATTTTATCACTTAGTAATTACGTGTATGTGTGTGGGTGTGAGGATGTGTGTGCATGAGCTCAGGTGTCTACAGAAGAGGGTGTTAGGTTCTCTAGTTCTGGACTTAAAGGAAATTGGAAGCTCCTGAAAACTAAACACAGTCTTACACAAGAGTGGTATTCATTCCTAATTCAGGCATCTCTCCAGTCTCTCTCAAGACATCTCATCCCATTTTTCCCAACATAAAGATACAATATGTATGTGTAGCCTGATTCATTCTATTTTAAATAACGACTAATTATGGGTCCCAACATATTCTTGGACTACATTATAATCCTTCATAAATCTTTTTTTCACCAGGCCAGCCATGTTTTCAACTAATGGCAGTCCACTAAAAGACAAGGAATAGCATTTCATACCTATGTCAGTGAATTCCAGTGGTGAACCATCTGGCATTTGTACAGGACTCAAAGAAGCACTTAATAAAAAATTGGGGGCAAACAGGAAGACAGCCAAGCCACTCAATAGTTGGCAAAAGAAATGGACATGGTGTACATTACACCACTGCCTCCTTATAAAAATCAGAGCATCTTTTAACTTGTATGCACAATTCTGGGAAGGAAATCTGTTCCACGTCCCTCATCTGCTGGCTGCCATTCTATTGTATCACCAGTGTTATTAGATTTGCCAAATTAATGTTCTTGACACTAAGAATATAATTTAATGTTAGGCTAGGATTTGAAAGATACTGATAACTCATGGAGTTTTGTTGCAGTTTGTGCGACAATTTGAAAAGAAGGCAATATATTTGGGAGTATGTTGTGTCCTGTGGGCTTTCTGCCTTATAAATCTACAGTAAATCCATTGTTATAGTCAGGGGCCACTCCTGGTACCTGTTGGTTTCTTTACTGGACTTTAAACCTCTGCTTTCCCATGAAGTTTCTTCTCTGTGCTATCCTAGATGTTCTGCTTTTCATCGGCAATACAGGACACACTTCTGTGTTTAAACCTTGGATCATTCCCTCCAAAGGGCAGAATAAAGAAACCTTGTTTTGGTCCCTCAGCATTCTGTTCTTGCCACTGACCTATCTTGCTGCTACAAGAGTATGCCCACTTGGCCCCACAAGGAAAGAGAAATATCCATTTGGCCATCTCTTAAGACTCGATCATTCCTCCCATTGCCTGTCACAAAGTCTGATATATCAATAAACCCTAGGAATGGTTCTCCGAATGAGTCAGGCAGTCAGGCAGCAAGACTCACATATAACAAAGCAAGCTCTGGATTGTGAGGGTCATCTTCCAGAGAGACTTGAAGAAACTGGAACTCCCCCAGTACTCTTTAAACTGAACCTTTCCTTCAACACAGGAAAAGCGTCTATGTTGTAAGTCATTTCACTCCGAAATGTCACCATTCCGAGTAGCAGGGTCATAGATATCATAGGGAGAGGAAATATCCTATCATTCTGAATGGCCCTTCATGTATCATAACAGAACAAGACTTTATTCCACAGAGTAAGTACATGTTTCTTTGGGGTTCCCTCCCTGATTCCAGCCCTTCCTGTTCCAAACCAAGTCCCCAGCAGCCAGCCAAGTTGCCACACCAGCAGAATCAACAGTGTTAAGCTCATCACTCCTCAGTCATTCCCCACTGAGAATATTTATTTCGATCTAGAGTCATTCTCTCTGAAGGCAGCAATTGTGAAAATGGACTCTATTCACCGTATTGATAGTGATAAGCTAAAAGAATAATTGGAGGCCATGACCTGTGAGTAGAGCCAGCAGAAAGAGAACAAGCTTTCACAAAAGCTCCACATGACAGCATTGCAGGAGATTTCACATGTCAACTACAAAAACACTGTAAAAAGGGAAAGAGGTTCCTTCACAATTATTTGGGGGTATGTAGAAGAATCAACTAGAGAAGTGAAATTTTGAAGAAATGGTCTTTTAAACAACACCCCAGTAGCTGGAATGTTTAGAATATTTAAATCTAGATTCTATCTCACAGTAGACATTTTGGGATTCCTTTTGAGAAATAAATAACTAAACTCCAAGAAAAACACTAGCTTGTTTGGACTAGGGTTTTTAAAGCTGGGATTCTATAGGATAGCGTTCTACATTACTTCTCTATCACTAATTGCTGCTGTATTAACAGTTGACTTATTCCAGTGGTTCTCAACCTTCCTAATGCTGTATGTGACCTTTTAATACAGTTCTTCATGCTGAGGTGACTTTAATCACAAAATTAGTTTCATTGCTACTTCATAACTTTAATTTTATTACTGTTATGAGTCATAATGTAATTATCTGCATTTTCTGATGGTCTTAGGTGACCCCTGGGAAAGGGTCATTTGATCCCCTCCCAAAAGTGTGGACATGACCCACAGGTTGAGAACTGCTGCCTCATCTTGTTCCTTTGGTCTCTCCTTTTTAATGACTGAAGCCATCAACTCTTGCTATGATGACTACCATAACTATCATCACCTTCTCTGGGCCCATTCTCCTTCCTTTGGTATTCTTTTGTGACACATCCATATGAACTAGAGTAGCAAACAATGGGTGTCATCTTGTGCTCTTTAAGAACCTTTCTTGAAGGTTGAGGTCTGTCTTTACACTTAAGGTCTGCACAGCCCCACCTTCCATATCTAATATTTTCTTAGAAATTAACCAGAAGATTATTAATTTACTCTGAGCTTTACCTTCACTACAAATAAATTCCACTTTCCAGCTAAATTATTTTATCCTCCCTCAGTCCCTGGGTTCTGTGGCAAACACAAGCTTTTTCCTGGGTTCTTCACCAAGTTTGCCATTGTATATATGTATCAATGCAGAAGTGGGTGGGTGGGACAATACTTTACAGACTCACTTTGGAGTAAGCAGGCCAGATTTTGTCTCTGCTTCTAGAAAACCATGTGACCTTATCCAAATGCCATGGACTCTTTCACGGTCAGTTCCTTCATGTGAAAAACACACACCCCTACAGCAGCAATGTCAGTGGGGTCCACAACCCCATGGAGCAGTATGGGTATGTGCTCTACCCAAGTGGTATCAGGGAGCCAAGAGTAATAAAAAACTATTTCTATAAATATCACTGAGATGCCATTTATCACTGTCACTTTGTTGACATCTTCACTAACAATAGAAATTTTATTCTGGTACTCCAGCCAGGCACACTTGTGTTCACTGAACTTTGTACAGGAAGGGCATGCCACGGGGGAGGGATAGGGGATGGCTGGAGTGGCTGGAGGCAGGATTGCCTTTAGAAAGAGGTTCCTGAAAGAAGCACTTTATTATTAACCATATGAAATCTTTACTGTGGAGGGTTAACTTGTTCATGGTGACAGGGTGGGTGACATCTGTAAGTCCTTATCCTGCTCAAGGAAGGTCCCTGACTAGTTTTTTTGTAACAACAAAGCTGCCCACTGCACCATTAGCTATTTTCCACGAGTGTTACTTCTCATGCTACAACGGACTGAGATAACTGTAGTCAGTGCAAAATTATCTGTTTGTTTGACATTTGTTTTGAAACATCTATTTGTTTTGACAGGGAAGAACCTGAGGCTTCAAAGAAGGTAACTGACAATATTCATTGTTTAGGGTGAGAACTGGGATTTTGGAAAACTTGTCTCTGCAATGTAGACTTGACTGACCTGTACACAAAAACCTTGCTTACAAAATTGGTGGTATGAACAACACAGGGAGAATTTTCATATGCAATCCAGTAGGATATGCCAATGTTTAGGGATCTGTATAATTAAGTTAGCTACTATCTTCCAACTGGCTAGTGAACAGTGTTACAACCTCAGATGCAGGCAGTGCCTGGTGTGACTACTAGATTTTATCTTAACAGAAGAGAAGGTTAATTAATGTTTCATACTCAGGTATGTGCAACATGTGTATAAAGATCAAAGGAAAACTTTAGTAATGATCCTCACCCTCCATCACATCTGAGACTTGTTTTCTATTACACATGCTAGTCTACCTGGCTTGTGAGCTGTAGTCATTGTCATCTCTGCCTATGTCAGCAGTAGGAATGCTCGGATTACAGACTACACCACTGTGTCTAGCTGTGTGTGGGCCTCTGCACATTCTAATTTAGGTCTTCACTTTCCTACAGCAAATGTTTTACCTACTGAGCCATCTTTAATGCTTGAAACTACATTTAAAAAAGACTGTTTTTCAGTTTTATTTTACTATCAAAGGATATCAATAAGCATCTAATTAGAATATAGAAATAAATCTTGCTTTTCCAGTATATATTATGAGGCCAGATTGTCCTCTATGATTCTTACAAGTAACAAATAGATATAAACAAAAGGACACAGATACATTCTAGTAAGTCCAACATTTAATTTTTAAAAACATACAAAATAATACTATTTCTATCATATTTTAGTTTGTCAATGATAGTATTTAAAAATAGGTACTTTTAAAAAAATAGTGTATTAGTTATTTTAGACAAAATAATTGTTCTAACACTTTAATTTTCATGTGTAGTTATTTTTTTTTATCTTTTTATTATGTGTAAGCATGCATGTGTGTCTGTGAGTGACTGCTAGTACCTGCAAGGGAAAGAATATCTGATCATTTTGAAGTCATAGTTAACATCAGATGAGAATTATCATAAATGAGTTCTGAGACCCAAATATGGGTCCTCAACAAAAAAAATATGCTTGCAACTGCTGAGCCATCTCTTTTGACCTTTAGTACCTTAGTGTTCATTTCATATATATATATATGACTGAAAATGCTTGCTCCAGTGGATCTTTGCTTCTTTCTGATGTGAAAAGTCTTCTTTAGTGGGAGATATGAATGTCCATCAATTCTTGAGAAGTCCACTTTCCTACACACAGCTCTGCCACTTGTATCCTATTCTTTATCCCTTTCTTCTTTGGCAGGTACCTTTATCTATATAACATATGAATATATATGTTGCCTGTCTTACTGGCTGAAATGCTGTTTGCACAAGTGTAGAAATTTTGTTTATGTATTTCACCATATGCCAGGCATATAGGAGTTGCTTAAATATATTTTCTGACTAGACAAGTGAATTAATAAACAAATGAACAATAATCACTGTGATTAATATAGATCTTTACTCAAGAGTAGGAGTGGTTATGGAGCATATAACCTCCTGAAATATATTTTCAGGAGTTTTTGATCCTTATCTTGAAATCTCCCATGAAGTATGCATCTCGGTATCCATGGAAAATGCAATAGTTTTGCCAAGATTGGCAATATTCTTGGAAGAAAGCATGAAATTTTTGATCTATGAATGAAGACTAAGAACATTTGAAGGAGACTAGAATAACTGACTTTGGTAGGCTCAGCAAGAGAAAAGTCACTTGAGGAAATAAACACCATGACTGGTCACAACCCAGCATCTCTCTGTTAAACTTGAAGGTAAGGAAATAATATGGCATTTTCTCATTAGGTTGAAGCCTTGGGTTCATTCTGAGAAATATGGCTTCTAGGCTGAGTATCTTGCAGAAATTCTACTAGGAAGCCATTTAAAAGTCAATACACACCACAAAGAAAGGAAATTTAATTCAGTTTTGACAACATGGGAACAGAGAACAAGACAGAGGCAACAACAACAACAATAATAATAACAACAGGAATCTATGGACTCTGATGGAAAGTCAGGATACACAGGCTCACCATGCCACAATAGCCCTGTAGATGGAGGCCCTTGTTCTGGAAGGACACAGATGCTCTGTTCATCTGGATTAGAATGGCATTTCCCTTTACTTCAACCAAATGATGCATCCTAAGCATTTACTTCAAAATATATTCAGATCTTGCCAATGGGCATTAATATCTTCCCTCACCCATAACTGGAGCCCATTGCCTCTCTGGTGGCATGGCCCAAAATACCTCATAGGCCTCTTCCTTCATGAAACATCTCCAACAGTGTTTAACACAAGAGCAGTAAGCATTCAAACCCTAAATACCAGGCTTCCTTAATAAATTTCTGATAACAAGGAGGTATCATCACATTTAGATCACCCCTACGGATTTATGTGCCACAGTTCTTTTTATGTCACTTACTAGCTATATGGACAACTTGTATAATCTCTGCTCGGCTTTCCTACTTCTCAGTGGCCACACATGTCTTTTTCTCAAAGACCAACTTAACAAAAAGGTGGGCATAAATGCTGTGTCCTTCAATATCTATGTGTAAAGATAGTGAAACTAAGTTTTCCTAGGGCCAGTCTGCTATTTTCCCATGAAACTCTATTCAGTAAGAGGTTCAAAGTATGAACACCATGGAGAATGTGGCAAGTTTCTTAAGGCATATCTCTGAGGACAAAAGCTGTTTATTGTATCAAACATACTGGCATTTACTTCTTGCCTCTCTCTCTCTCTCTCTCTCTCTCTCTCTCTCTCTCCCTCTCCCTCTCCCTCTCCCTCTCCCTCTCTCCTACTTCCCTCCCTCCTTCCTCTTTTGCTCTCTCTCCTCTTCTCTTTCCTCCCTCTCTTTTTTCTCCCTCCCTCCTCTCTTCCCTCTCTCTGCACATGGATGGGGAACAGGAGAGAACAATCAGTAGTAGGATTCTCTGTAAAGCATACATTACCCAATTGTGATAACTTAGTACTTCTAAGGATTTGGCTAGTAAACTAAAGGCCAAGAGGATTTTATATGAGGACTTACAGAACTTGCAGGGGCCCAGACGAAAGTCTTTTGCTAGTGGGAAAATTAAATAGAGGCTATCTAGGGTGGGAGACAAACCATGTCTTTAGTCAAGAATCTTAAGAATCTCCCACCTAAGTAACCCTCGCCCCAATCCTAGCTCTCTGATTTTCATCTGGAACTTAAGCCAAAGAAAGGTAAGACACAGATATAGAAAAATATGACTTTTGTGATTTATACAGCCATAGAGAACAATCAAAAGATCTCAGAATCAGTCTGCACCATTTGCAGACTGACTAGAAGCTAAATGGGGTGAAGGCAGTATGTGGAAAAAATATTTTTAAACATCATGCCTTAAGTGAGGCCCCTGACTTCCAAACAAAACTCTTTCCTCCTGATAAATGTTTTCACCTTGCAGGCACCACCTAATTATAAACCTTCTAATACCAACTTAGTTCTTTAAGGCCTCCCTTACTACATTTGTAAGGGCAATATGTGCGGGGACCAGATTTGGCATACAGTTGGACGTAGGCATTTATTTGCAAAAGTACAAAATTTACAAGTTGTATTTGTGGTTTTCTTTTAATTTTTCAAGTGTGCGTGTGTCTCTTTCTCTCTCTGTCTCTCTGTCTGTCTCTGTCTGTCTCTGTCTCTCTCTCTGTCTCTGTCTCTCTCTCTCTCTGTGTGTGTGTGTGTGTGTGTGTGTGTGTGCCTGCCATTCTGCATCTTCTGATTCCCTGAATTGAAATATTCAGACTGAATAAGCTCTGGGTTTACTTTTTGTTTGTCAAATTTTGGGTTTCTAAGAACCTTGAATTTTCCTAGAGGACACTCAATGCGTTGTCTGCAACAGTCATGGAATTATTGTTTCAGGTTTTCCCCTTACAGAGCCACATTCACTGAATGCTATTTTATTCTTTAAAAATATCTAATATAGCGATTATGAAAATCTTACCAGAATCTCTCAGGAGCCTCCCAGTATTTCAACCCAACATAGAAGAAGAGTGATTTCCATGAAACACTTGTTTCCTCAAGAATGTTATCACATGCAGAGATTGAGGAGATGACTCAGGGGGTAAAGTCCTTGTCACTAAATCAGAAAGAAGACTTGAGGTCAGCAGTCATGTAAACTCTAGGTTTACTAGCACTGTAAATAAGGCCAACACGAGGGAGGCAGAAATAGGCAGATCCCCAGGGCTACTGGCCTGCACCAGACCCCACTGAGAAACCCTGCCTCACAAAACAACGAAAAGAAGAAGAACAGGAGGAGGATAAAGAAGAGGAGAGCTCCTGAGGGATGACAATTGAAGCTTAAGCTCCGGCTACCATGTGCACATATACACAAATGTACTATCATCTCACATGTATCAGCACCCCTACTTACAAAGAGAGAGGAGACAGAGAGACAGAGATAAAGAGAAAGATATATGGAGAGGATGAAGGCTCTTGTTACAAATGAGATTAGCAGGAAAAATAAAAAAAAATCATTCAAAGACACTCCTGAAATTTAATATATCAATCATTTATACATCCTCCTTGACTATTTTCTCCTCTTGTATTCACATTGAGCTCCTGGGTGGGATATTTCTATCCAGAAACAAGTTGTAATCACTGCAGAAGAGTGTTGGGGAGAAGAAACAGTATGCATGGCTTTGGTCAAATCTGAGGTGAGGAGATTCAATCTTCCTAATGAAGACTCAGGAGGCTGGCAAGACAAAACATTCCTAGATCGATAAAGTGTGTCAATGGGTTTAAAAAGAGTTAAAATGCCAGGACTGTTAGCTAAAAGTAGGAAACAACTATCTGCTGTTTGAGGTTAACCTTCTAAAATAAACAATTCCAAAGTTCACACTGTGACAGGCCTGAGTGATTCTCTTGCTTGTCAAGAATCTCTTCACATGGCTCACAGGAGAAGGAAAACAACTGGTTTATCCCCCAGCAATAATATCAAAGCCCTTTGAGTAAATACACAAGGTTTCAAGAAAATGTTCTCTTTCTCCTTGCGGTTCTCTTCAAAGGGCATGATATTTATGAAAAAGAACAATCATGCTTCATTTTACAGGACCTCCAGTTTGCTGTGGGCATAATGGTCCAGCAGATGAGCAGGTAAAGTTTCATGTTTGGGGTAGCAATGCCGGATGGATTTCAGAGGTGGAGTAAATGCTCACTACTAGAATCTGTTTTAATGTTACATCCATGGTAATAGTCCATTACATAATGGATTCTGAGTTCCTTGAAACTGACCTCAATACAACCTTCTACCACAGTTCAGAGGAACATCCACACAGTAGACTGCTCAGCAGTACAAGGTATGGACCACTACACACCAGCATAAATGAATATAAAAAGCAGGTTCCAGCTAAAGACACAAACCCACATGTAAATGCATGCAGGCACAAATAACTAAATACCAATTTATTCCAATTTTGTGAAGTTCTAAGAATGACCAAGAATAAGAAGAGAGTGTTGACCACAAAAGGGCAAAGGGGAACCTTTTGGAAATGAAAGTGTTCTGTCTACCCACTGTGAAAATGGTGGCTAAATGAATCTGTACATTAATCAAAACCCTTTGCATTGCAGCATAAAAATTACTGGATTCGAATGAATGTAAATTATACATTTAATATATCACTACTGCCTGATTTTTTAAAAAATCCATAAAATTAAAATGGTAGGAAATACATAAATGGTTCCCTGAGTGTTTGATGTTAGCAATTATTTCCATGAGAGAAAAAAATGTGTGTTCTCATGGCTATAATTTGTTGGATTCTCAAAGCTAGTGAGCAATACACAGATTCAGCAACATCACATTCTCATGTGCATGACAATAGCCTGGGGGACCAGATTCATTAGGACAGAACAAAGACACTGCAGCTCTCAAATGGACCTCAGATGCAGATGTTTGTTGTCCACAGATGTCATATTACAGACCCCAAGATTCTCCTCTCACCAGAAACTATGGGGCTCTTGCTTTGTTTTCTGTATTGGACTTGAACCCAGAGTTTTAGGTATGCTAAGCCAGTACACTATTGCTGAGCTATACTCCAGTCTCACTAGGAGTGTGTATGTATGAGTATGTATCTCACAGTGGCTGTATTTATTTCATACACAGTTTATGACAGATTTACTCACTATTTTAACAGGGAAACTGTATTAAATACATTGTATATGAATTCTGAATATTTTGAATGTGAAAAGGAGTTAGTTTGCCAAAAATTAAGGTGAATATTTTGTGAAGATGTAATAATGATGAGCTAATAAAACCATACTCATGAAGTGAAGGAAGGCAAGAAAAAGAAATCCATCTGGCCTGAATAAGATCTATGAAGAATATTTTAATGTAATATTTTTGTTGGCTTCTTGAGATTTTCATGAATACAGACAATGTATCATAATATTCACCTCTCCCACTCCTTCCAGATTTAAACCACCCAACATCAAGCCCTCCTTTCCTTTAGTAACCTATCTACCGAGTCCACATGGTACCACATGTATATGTACCAGTACTGACATAACACAGACATTAGAACATTAGACCAATCAGGGCCACCCTCTTAAAGGGAACTATTTCTCCAATCTCTAGCTGTCATCAGCTGGAATATTGACTGGCTTGGTCTTGTGCAGGCAATGATAGCTGCTGCCATGTCTTGTTAAAACCAGAGGACACTATCTTGCCTGTGTCTTTCTTCATTTCTTGTTCTTAGGATCCTTCTATCTCTTTTCCATGATGTTTCCTAATCCTCATGGAGAGGGAGAGGAATACAACTGTCACATTTCTGGGTGAGTACTCATAGACATTTTTTTCCTGCACTTTTTTGTAGACTCAGTTTTACTAAGAAAAATTTTTTCTTTATAAAAAAACTGAGCAGAATTTGACTGGCTGTATGATAAACACATACAAAATAAAGCAATAAAATGTAGATAAAAGTGTGACTCAGAATTGTTTCTCAGCCTCTTTTGGTTCATCCCATGGGACATGTGACAATCTCAGCAAACTATTCTGAAGATTATGGTGAGGGTGGTGAGAAGGGGCTTCTGGTAATTGATTACAAAGATCTAAGATATAACTCCACATCTTATAGTACACATAATAGCTCCTGAGAGTGGAAGTTGAACTTAGATTTAAGAAAAAAAAATCTGATTTTTATATTTTACTATAAACCACCTCAGTAACAGAACCCCTCTAATATACAAGACTTTCCACAACAAACTAAAACAGATTGTGTGTTGAAAATGTTTGAAAGATGAAGAGCACTTTTTCAGGTGCCTTTCAGCCATTCGTAGTTCCTCTGCTGAGAATTCCCTTTTTAGATCTGAACCCCATTTTTTGATAGGGTTATTCAGGGTTTTGTGATCTAAATTCTTGAGCTCTTTATATACCTTAGAGATCAGTCCTCTATCACTTGTAGGGTTGGTGAAAATCTTTTCCCATTCTGTAGGCTGGCGTTTTGTCCTATTGACAGTGTCCTTGGCTTTGCAGAAGCTTCCCAGCTTCAGGAGATCCCACTTATTGATTGTTGGTCTTAGTGCCTGTGCCACTGGT
>PVIH01017309.1:17992-42404 GCA_004025045.1 Sigmodon hispidus | reverse complement strand
TGTGTGTGTGTGTGTGTGTATGTGTGTGTGTGTGTATGTATGTGTGTGTGTGTGTTGGATTCTTTTTTGAATTGTTTGCACCTTCTTATTGGTTATTTGATTAATAAGTTGAACTAAAGCTTTGTTTGTATTTATAAGCATTCTTTTGTATTTATATGAATCATGACTTTAAAATCTTCAAAAACTATCCTTTAGCCTAAATATATTAGCCTTTAATTATGATATTTAAAATATAATTTTAAAATATTCCTTCAAATTTTTAATCGTTTGGGAAAGGAATAACTTCAATCCCAGAAACTAACTTTCAGATTTTTAGAGATGTAAGTTTCAGATTTCCCAGAATTGAATGCCTAACACTGATGGCCACCTATCCCCCTATCTGCAGTCACAGCCACACACTTGGTCAGGATAGAGGCACCCATCATATCAAACATCTCTTCTTTGTTCAGGGAAGAGCCCTGGAGGGCCCTCCCAGGCCCAATGAACAGTTTGCATTGAATATAAACAAATAGACTTTCCCCATGGTATGAAAAAATGGCCAATGGCAAAGAGTTTCACAAACCATGAAAGAAGTTACAGGAAGACAGACTCAGACATTGAGAATGAAGGTCCATCAGAAGGACTAGACGCCCAGCTAGGAAGTCACCAAAAACTCATTGACAGTCACGCATTGATTTGGACTCAATCCAAAGCCTGAAGTTCACTGTGGCAGTGCTCACACATTCCTGTGTTGGGCTGCTATGGGCATAGTTTATCCAGATACCTTCTCTGAATGTAGCCCAGTACTGAGCCCGGTTCCAGGTAAACTCGAGAAGCTCATCCGTGGGAATTGAGAGAACCGTGTCTTTGTGTAGTCACCATGAGCCATCATGAGTATCGGCAGGAATGGAAGAACATGGGACCTCAGTCACTAGAACATGGTCACCAAGGAGCTGCAGGACCATCTGTTTGCAAGAGTGACACTCAGCAGGAGCCAAGTATGACTGCAATGGAGGGTCACTGAACCTTAAAATGGACGGAACTTCTGTGCTGAATGACCAACTCTCCTGCATGAGTGTGCATTCACACCACAGAAGACCTTCGAGAAAGTGCTCTGCAAGGGCACATGTGAGATGAATATTTATTAAAAATATAAAAGTAATATTACCACATTTTTATTTCAAGTGGCTGAACCGGTTACACTAGTATTTTCTCTAATCAAATTTTGTATTACTTTCTCACTGTACCTCAGGCAAGAAAAGTCAGAAAACCAGAAATAGAAGCCACATTAAATATTCCAATCACCTTCCAGCCGCTTTAGCTATAGCTTTGCCCTTCCTGAAGGACAGAGGAGACAAAAGGAGGCAGTAATTACTACAGAACATTGGTAAGCCGGGAGGATTTGGTCCAGGAACCAGATTCTATCTGGTCAGAATCCCTAGTCTCCAAAATTCTCAAAGAGCCTGAGACTCAGGGCACACCCAGACAGTAAGACCAGGACTCAATGACATGCTAACAGTGATCATAGACATGAAGCAAACGGTCAGTTCTGGACAGCAATGTTGATGGTTTCTAGACTCCACAAAACTCTGGGGCCTAACAGTAAGACCATGAAGAAGCCTTTGCCAATTTCTATAAAGGTAGAAAGGAAACCACATGAAGCCAGCTCTTCAGATAGGTGAGAGGTATACTCAGGCAGAACCCCCAAAATAGATGTGGGTGGCTCCCGTGTCAGCTTTCACTTCCACAAGACCTGGAGTTGCACTTCCAGGTGGGCCCGGTGGTTATTGGAAGGGGCCCACGGTGGTGGGCTGGGACTCAAGCTTCTCCATCCCTGCTGGTGCCACCTGTAACCGCAGTCAGGTTAGCAGAGGAAGTTCCAGTACTGCAGCTAGAGTGAAACTGACTTGAAGCAACGGGTTCTTACCAACTCACTCGGTCACCTGTTTCATGCAGACGTCAGCGCCAAGTTCCTTCTGTTTGCTCAGGAGCCTTCCCAAGAGCTAGCTGGCCTCCATCTGCATATTAAGAAGAGAGACAAGGACTCTCAGGTTCAATCAAGAGGCTTGCATCTTTACTTTCAAAGAATTCGGGGCTGGTGAGATGGCTCCATGGGAAAAGGTGATTGCTGCCAAGCTTGATGAACCTGAGTTCTGTCCCCAAGAATCACATGGTGGAAGAAAAATACAAACTTCCATAAACTGTCTTCTCACCTCCATACATACATGGTGGCATACAAGTGCATACACATACACACACACATACACAAATAAACACACATGTATATACACATACACACATATACACATACACACACACATACACAAATGCACATGTATATACACACACATACATATACACATACACACACTCATACACAAATAAACACATATGTATATACACACACATACACACACACATACACAAATAAACACACATGTATATACACACACATACATATACACATACACACACACATACACAAATGCACACATATATATATACACGCACATACACACACACACTGAATAAATATAATCTTATTTTTTAAACTTGGGCTTTTTGGCACATGCCTATAATCCCAGTACTTAAATGAGAAGCTAAGGCAGGAGAATTGTGAATTCAGGGCCAGTCTGGACTACTCTGGGAGGCCCTATCTCCACAACAAAAGGACCTGAGTCTTTTTAGGTCTGTAGAAAGGAGAGTGAGAGAAAACGAGGTCTTGCACAGTATGTCTCATATGCTGTAATTTAAGGGTTTTTCCTTCAGTCCTTGTCTATAATAAAGATTTTTTGATCTTCACCAAACATCTAAATCTATCCAAACAAATATTCTGTGAAGGTATAGTCATAAGTGCTTGATGGTAAGAAAAACCCTTAACACAGAATGATCAGGAAAGATGAATAGAAGATGTGAGAGAGAAAGAGGTCTCAGGGATGCTCAGGGATGCGGCAGGTGGTAGGACAAAGGACTTGCTTCCCTGGGTGGATCCTGACATTTTACCCTCATGTAGTGACGGTCAGGGCAACACCAAGCTGTAAACAGAAGTGGGTTCTTCCAAAAACAGGTAACTTCATCGTTCCATGCCTACAGCTGCCCAAGGATCCAGAGCCTAATCTTTCTCAATTCACAGGAAAAAGTAGGATCTGAGATCCAACCGTCTACTTACATTTACAATTTCAGTTGTACAACTGCTAAGATGAGACGAAATAAGGGGTGGGGTGGGGGCTGCTCCAAAGAATCAAAAACTGATGGAAAAACTAAAGGCAGGCAGGAAGTTATCATTGCAACTTAAAGCCTTTATCTGACTCAGCTGGTTCACTGTCTCAGAATGAGGATGGGTGTGAAGAGAATCCCAAGGAGACACTGGCTCCAGATTCTGCTTAGACTCAAACCTGACAGACAGACAGACAGACAGCTGTATCACTGCTCCTGGCACCACAGGCATGAAATAGTAACTGTCATAATTGCTGTGTGTGCCCTAGTATCAGATGCCTAGATACTTGCCAAAGAGGTCAGCTTTGTCCGCCACCCTTTCACAGGTGAAAAGGACAGCAGACCTCAGAACAGTTCCAGATTTAATGCAATGCCTTGAGAGCTAGCAATGCTCAGGAGTGATGATGGGAGGTGCAGCCTGAAGAGGATGATCATTTAAAGTAGTCCTATTGGCTCCTCGTCTCCTCACCCTGTCTTTGCATTTGTGCTTTCATGGCCCAGAGCATAAGTGTTTCTGGAGTAAGGGCATTAACAAAGGCTATATGGTGTATTGGGGAAAGATAATAGATGCAATTTTCAGATAGCAAAAACAGTACTCTACTGATTTGAAAGAGAAAATATAGAAGGGAAAAAAGTTCTCCACAAAGTAGGTCTGGCATTGGGAGTCCCTGGGGTTGGTATATACTTTGACATTGACTTTGCAACTAATATTTTAACACACTAACATGGGGTATGTTAGGGCAGTGGCTGGAGACAAATCACTGGTGTGTGCAGAAATACTCAGAAGCTGTGGACAGGAAGCCACCTTCAGAAGCAATGATACCTCGGAGTCTATGGGTACCTCCAGCTGCCAAGGCTAACACCAGCCCTCTCCCTAACCCCGCTCCTCTTTCTCCTTTGCCACCTCCTCTCTCAGTCTCCAGAGACCTAAGTCACACTTTCCAGGATCCCAGTATAAAAAGAAACCACCACACTGGTCACATGCTGGACCAAACTGCAAAGGCAGAACCAGGAGACACTGTGAGCTCATTTACCCAAGGGACAGACTTCTTCACACTGCTCTGGAAAAGCGGACAGAGAAGGCAGCCTCTGCAGCAGCTGGGAGCTTCAGGAATCCTATGTCCCGGCTGCCAAAATGCGAAAGTTCCTGTTCTATCCTGGTGTGAACAGCTTCCCAAAGAGAGGATCTTGGAGCAAGCACTACTATTTCCAAAATATCCCATCAGAATCCATTGGTACAGTTCTTGTTAGAGTTCATTCAGGGTAAAAACGGGCCATTAAATGCATGTCCCTCCACAACTTTGCAATAGTACAGGACATTGAAATGATATGTGCTCTGGCTCAGAGGAGTGCTGAGCCAAAGGAGCCCCAAATTTTAAAATCTCCACTTATCCCCAGCTGCCACTTAGGCTGGCATTATAGCGTTAACGTTCCACGAGATGTATTCTGTACTAGGCTCCACTGGGTTTTTATTGTCTGCCTTCCTAATTCTGTCCAGTGATAACCAAATGGAGTTGCAGCATCTTTGTGAAACCATTTAGTTCTAAGCTGTGAAATTTGTTTGCTGAGGTCAGCACTCCAGCATCAAGAATCCCACCAGCACAGGGTGTCTGCGATAAACAGTACTGCCAGCCTGTGGCATCAGATAAGATTTATTTAGCAAACTTTGCCAACCCCCCAAATAGAGTTTATGCCTGGGTAACTTCAGCTCCACTCTGCTAGATTTAAAGATTGTGTAGATTTAAAAAACAAACAAAAAATACTGAATGGGCATTATATTATATCTTCTTCATAAATAGTATCATAGGTTTATTGAGAAGCATAAGCCCCAAAGCAGGAGGCAGCCAATGGAGACATGGATGGTGATGTCCACAGAAAGTGGTTCCTCTCCCCTGATGGCATACTTTGTATACATTTGCTGAAACATTTCAAGTTATCCCTCCTAGAAGCAGAGTTTTGTTTTTAAAAGTAACTATATATTTGGTGACAACTAATGCCTTCAGACCCTAAATCAGTGATCTTCTTGCTGACCAGAGATCACATTCACAGATAATAGGCAGGTCTTTACAGATGTTTATTTATAAAAATAACAAAAACAAATGTGATCACATCCTTGCAATCATCACAGGCCTGTGTCCCCTTCAGAGGCCCATGTGTCCCATTATCTGAGGGCTCCCACTAAGCACCACCTTTTAAAGGCTCCACCACCTCCCCACAGCACCAAGCCTTTGTCATGTGAGCCCTTGCAGATATACTGCAGATCTGAACAAACAGAGACTCTGAGGTATTAGCATGGGCCTGTCCTGCTAGATCTTATTAAAACGGGATAAGAGAAAGTCACCCAAGGGGGGAAAAGTCTTCAACGTGTAAGTTAATTTCATATTGAGCAGTGATTTCACCTTTTGAAGAAAATAAGATTATTGAGAACAAACCCCAAGAACCAGTATCAAATTTGACTGAAAAAAAAAAAAACTTTTAAAATATAGTCATGAAAAAGTGGAGTCATTTTGACTCTTGTTTGCCAATTTCAGGCGCATGGAAGTCCCCAGCCACACCACAGAGAATTCATCAGTCTATGTAGCTGGTTCTCCTCCTATGAACCAGCTAGCCACACCCTGCCTTGCAGTGGCCAAGTGCCACTCAGGTGATGTCACCTCACAGACTGGAAAGCTCAACCTTCTGATTTTTATGATGTGCATTACTGTGACCTCAGGCAAGTTGGCAAGTGGAAAGCTCTGCCTTCTGACCTCAGTGGTGTGCCTTGCGCTGGCCTCATAGACTAACCAGAGTCACAGAAGAAGGGAAAGGAGCAATTTGTCCCTTAACAAGTGCTAAGTGACAGCTGTCGTGACTTCAGTAGCGATGATGTGGGGGATAAGTGAGTTTCATATTCAATATTTTCTTTCTGCTCTGAAAACCCAAACATTAACGTGAGAGAGGACCAGAAAGTAAGAGTCACAGTGACCAGGATGTGAAACTCACCACGTAGGCAGCTCGTTTTTCACCTTGATGTTAAATGAAAGGAAAAAAAAAAAAAAAAGGTCCAACAACTTAAAAATTCTTCCAGGTTTCTCAGACAGGATCTCTGAGGTTCTGGGATGGCAAGTGCTCAAATCCTGCCGCAGTGACAGACAACACAATCTAAACATGCAACTTTGTGATCTCTGATGCATTAGCAGCTCTTTAGAGAGTGTTAAAATTTCCACAGCAGCTGTATTCTTCAGCCCTGGTGGCATCAGGGGAAACATGTGTCAAAGCCATATCTGAAGCCAAAATTGCCTGAGTGAAAACAAATTTTTTTCCTCTATTGTTAAGTGAAAATTCCATAAAAGAAATAAAAAAAAAAACCCTTGCATTGTGTCCGGCAGAAATACATCTTTCCACTGGAAATATTGCCCTAATTACTTGCTTGTCATGTTTATGTTGAAAATGAGTAACGAAAACATTCAGTCTCCCCCCGTTCTCTTTTTACAAATTCATCCTCCACCTTTTATTAAGAATGGGAATAAGCTGGAGGGATGTCAGTGGTGGCAGATGCCACTTCTCTCCTATGGATGATGGGGAGCCCTTCACAGAGCACCCCACATCTGAGCCATCACAGCCTTCTCTGTTATGACGCATCGCTCGTGAATGTGCGGCTAGAAAGTCTCTGCCTCAGAAGTGGGGTATGGGTTCTGGCTTCACACATTTGCAGAGTCTGGCCCAACTGGCTGAAATAAGTCTGCTAATTTATCCTCTGATTCAGGTCACATCTGTAGTTCCCAGCTTTGATCATAGCCAAATCCCATATTGTCCTAAACGTCATGTGTGATACTGGGGGTCTGGATCAGGGGAGGTTGGGAAGGACCAAAAGGGGACAAGAAGTATGGCTGAGCCACCTGCTCCCCTCATTAGCATGAGATGAAACGGCACAGCTGATTGGCCCAGGGAGAGAGAAGTGGGGGTATCCAAGGGGCTGGGAGAGAAGCTAGAGATGCCCCCAAGGGCACTCAATGGCATCCCACCTGCTGCCTCTCATTAGTCTTGTCTATGTACCAGGCGCTGGACTTGGCTCTCAGAGATGAAGCTCAGCACCCAAGGACTTGGGATCCATTGGGAGACACAGACACACAGAGAGAGCTTTCACATAATGCCCTACAGATTGATGACTGCATGATGAAGTGGAGAAAAAGAACCATAGGAGCACAGAGACTAGCTACAGAGAGGTTACCTTGGAAATGTACCTCCGAAAGATAGATTAGAGAACAAACAGATATCTAAGACCTTATTTTCCTTATGTGGATCCAAGTAGATACATGTAGTTCTCATTGTCTAGGACTTTGAGATACAAGGGAAAAGGTATGTGCTGAGTTACCTGCTTATCCCATGTCAGGAGATGCTTCCAGAGAAAATAAGGTCTTCAAGGAGCCTTCAAGGTGAGTAGAGACTTCCACCTGCCAAGATAGGAGGAGGGTCCTGATGGAAATCTTGGGAGTCCAGCTTTCTGGGCTTTGGCAGCAAGCCTGAAGAGGGGGGACTTGCAGCCTGCAGGCAGGACATCTGGGGCAGCATCTAATGCCCCCTTAGGAAAGAGGGGTCACTTTGAGATGCAGTTCCCTTGCTCTGTGACCACCTGGTGGGAAGAAAGCTGCTTAAGGAGAAATATGAATGTCCTTCCTTCTGTTAGCCATCAGATCACTGAAATCTCTGTCCCCCCAGGAACTGAGTTTCCTTAGGATTTTCATACTGGGAAGGAGAAAAAATATCATGCTAGGTGCCAGCCAATGGGGGACTCAGTCTCCTAGAAAGAGATTTCATTTCATTCTGACAGCTTGTAAGAGAGACTGAGGCTGAGATGACGCAGACAGATGGAAGCACACCTTGGCCAGGATGGCTCAGTGACAATACACACACCTCTTGTACCATTTAAACACAGGCCTCATATAAGGACCCCCAAAGATGGACCTGGGGTGGGGGTCATTGGACTTCTTCTTTTCTAAGTAGCCACATTAAATAAATCCCGTCTCTGCTTCTCACTGTGACTTGGCTGACATAGCTTGTCTTCCCCTGTGAATGCCAGAGACCACTGAAGCCAGCAATGCCTTCTTTCTATTTGTCCCAGAGACTCCTGCTGATGTCAATATCCATTAACAATGAATTAACCCATGAAAAGATGGGCTAAGTCCCCATTGTGAAATATAAACACAACGCCATGGAGGCAGTGGGCACACTCTTCCCTTTGGGCTCTATGTCCACAGGACTTCCTGTCTGTCGGCTTGTGAAGAAGAACTAGACCTTACTTGCTGTTTTCCCTCACTTTTCTGCCAGTCTAATTCCCTCCTCGGGCTCATGAACAGGCCTTTGGAAGTTTACCTTTCATGTCAATCTCTGCTGATGCTTAAGGATCATAATTGCCACTGAACAGTATGGTTTAGCGCAAGGAAAGGCAACCAGAATCCACTAAGAGTATTTCAGCACTGGCAGTGGAAACAGTCAAAGTTCATTAAGCATCAGGTAGTAAAAAGAGTGAGGAGATGGACACTGAACAGCCCTCTACCCCAAGTGCTACCAGAGCAGTATGTAATGAAACCATGCAGTTAGGGTCTGGGGAAATCACGTCATAAGCCTACAACAGGCAGCAGCAATCTAAAGTAACAAGCCCACAGTTACTTCACAGTGACACCCGCATGTGTCCATCAGGAAGAATCAGGTTCCAGACCCCCTGAGAGGTTGGTAGACTTAGCATTTGGCCAGTCCTTCCAAAGATTACTACATCTTGATGTCCACATCAGACCAGGTAATGTGTGAGAGACCCTGGGACAACTGCAATGAGGTTTCTGACTTCAGGAGACCCAGGAATAAACTCTGTATGGAAGATTATCTCACATGGTAGACAGGCCTGGTACATCCCAAAGGCACAGAGGGGCACCCATGTTGTCTGAAGAGGTCCTGGGAGCCCAGAGACCAAGTAGAGCTGGTTAGGCTTGACATGAGGGAAAGATCAATGTCCTTTGGAATACATTCAAACCCAGACTATTGCTATACCCTTCAATCTACTCTTTAGAAAAACCATTTTTAGCCAGTGGCACATGTATTTTATCTTAGCATTCAAGAGGCCAAGGCAGGTACATTTCTGCATTCAAGACCAGCTAAAACTGCACAGTGAGACTGTATCTCAAAACGAAACATGCAAAAATGAAACAAAACATTTTTGTGGGTGGGAACAAATGATGAAGTTGAGAAAGTATACTTCCTACTCTAAGTTTGCAACCAAAACTCAAGGGGAAACAGAAAGCATGTGTGTGTCTGTGCACATGAGTACACACACACACACACACACACACACACACACACAGAGAGAGAGAGATCGTCAGGAACAGAACTGATAGTATGAATAAATACATACTAAAAGAAGATTGTAGATTGACTTACATGATGTTGGTCTCGATCATCACAGTAACTGTCTACAAACTGGATGAGAGGCTGAGAACTCAGTCGCTACTCAGTCTGCAATCCTGGATGACTCTGGTGTCCCAACGTGGGCCAGAGGCCTGGGGGCCTGAGAGATTCCTGGAGAACTGCAGGTCTGCAGTCCATACTGGAAGGCAAGGAATTTAAGTTCTGATCTCAGTGAAGAAATGTCACCGCTGCAGCAGCAGTGGCAGTGGTGGCAGCAATAGCTATGACAGGGTAGATGAACTCACAAGCAAGATACTATGGCAATGAGGTATCTAAACTTTTCCCAGAGACCACTGTTTCTCTAGGCTAGCAATGAGAGGTGCCACATATACTTAGGGTGGGCCAACTACTTCAGTTAGCATTATCAAGAAAAGCGCTTGCAGGGTGTCTAACAGTGTGTCTCTGCACTGATTTTAGACCCAAATTGACTATCAAGGTTAACCACCACTGCTTCACATGTATGTGTTTATGTGTACTTGTATGTATGTGTATATGTATATCTATGTGTATACATATGTTGTGTGTACAAGTATGTGTATATATGTACATAAGTGTGTGTGTACATGTATGTGTATTTGTACATCTATTCATATGTATATGTGCATGTATACATCTATGTGTATGAAGATGTATATATGTGTATATCTATGTATATTATATATGCATATGTATGTGTGTATACATATATGTATGTGTATATGTGTGTATATACATATGTGTGTAAGTGTACAAACCATGAGTTAAAACCTTGGTCACTGGTCACACTATCACAAATGACTTCAGAATTAATAAATGCTTCCTATCCCAAGACCAGCAGTGAAGGTAAATCGTCAAGGATGCAGAGCAACAATTGTGTGTGATAGCACCTGGGAAAAAACTTAGCTTCTTAGAACATGTCTGAGTAGAGGCCTCAGGGTTGGCCTAAGTAGAGAACCATGTCAGGTCTGGTCCTATACGGCCATATGTGAGAATACTAATATATGATGTTCTAATAACATCTAGACAGCCCAGCACCAATCACAGGGCCAGGCTCTACATAAGTGAGATGTTGATGTGGGGAGAAGCACATCACATGAGAAGGCTCTGGAAGGTATAAATGCCAAGACTTCACTTTTTCAAACATTGTCCACCTCAGATTAGCTCTCTGATTTTCCCAGTCCAAACCACATAGACTCCCTTGTTCGCCGTTTTGTTTGATATAGGGTCGCATAGAGCCCAGATTGGCCTCAGACTGTAGCTGAGGCTGGCCTTGAACTCCTAACACTCTTGCCTTCTGAGTGTTTCTCAGCAGTCAGATTACAAGCATGTTCTACCACACCCAGTTCCTCACACGGGCATTTGCAGTCAGCAAAAGCAGGCCATGAAAATGGGAAGGCCCATAGAGAAATGGGCCAGAACCCTTGTGAAACTCTTTCCACACGCTAAGGCACTCTGCAAACAGGAAACATTCTGCAAGTGGCATGCTCACTGCCTGCTCTGTGGGTGCAGCCAGGAGACTCAACAGTGCCTCCCACATCAGACCTGCTGCACCCCGCTTTCCTCCCTTGAAACAGAAGCCAGAGAAGTGAAGCCCAGAGGTTAGTGCACTACAAAAGTCGTCCATTTCCTGCCTGGGTGGTTTGAAGAGATGAGAAAGAGAATGTAATGCATCAGTGCTGCTGGGACGTGTCACCAGGGTCCCAAGAACTCCGCTGGTATGGTGGTCACCTCAAGGGCAGGCCTTTAAACATAGACTTTCTTTGAATAAAAGCTCCCTAAGGAATCAGAAGTCGGTGTGGCTAGCATTTAAAAACAAACAGATTCAACAAATAGCTCCAAAGAAAAACAAACCAAGAGGTTTCTTGCAACTAATTCTCTTCTGGGACCAAATTTTCCCTCCTTCTGTATCCTCCATCCAAAGACAATAAATACAAGCCTAAAAACCTAAGAGGGGAAACAGTGGAGCTAGGGAGCCGTCTCCGTGGGCAAAGTGGTTAACATGCAAACGTGGGATCCTGAGTTCAATCCCCAATACCTACACAAAAGCCAGGCACACTGCGGTCCTAGCCCCGACGAGAGCAGAAAAAAGCAGAGACAGAGCGATCCCTGGTCTAGCTAAACAGGCATCCTCAGACGAAAGAGCGGGCTGCTGGGAGCATCAGGCCTGCCCACCTTCAGAATGTGCACCTAGATGTGTGACCAGGGAAGATGAAGTAAGTTCCCTAAGTCCATTTTCCACTCACTGTCTCCACTGGTCCCCAGAACACTGTTTCCTCACTTCCCTTTACCCACATACAGTTTACATTGGGTGCAGAGACCCTGATGGAGAAAAGGGCTGCAACATTGTATGGACCTTGAAATCGGCAGCTTTGGACTATTTCACACTAGGTTGACATTAACCTTCACCCAGCAAACCTTCCCCTGGTGCAGCAATTGAAACTGATCACTGCTTTGGTGGGTGAACCAGTTTGGTTTCTGCTGTTGGGATAGGCAATTGTGGCCAAAAATAACTTGGGGAGGAAAGGGTTTGTTTCAGCTTACAGTTTATAATTCATCATCAAGAGAAGCCAAGGCAGGAAGCTAAAAGCCAAGACTACAGTAGGGACCAGCTTACTGACTTGCTCACTATGGATCCCTCATCCACTTTATAAAACCCAGAACCATCTGCCCAGGCCTGGCACCACCCATGTGGGCTAAACCTTTCTGTATTAATAACTGATTAAGAAAATGTTCCACAACCATGCCCAAAGGCCAGTCTGATAGAGGTGATTCCTCCATTGAGATCCCTTCTTTTCAGACTCTAGACTGTCTCAAGTTGACAAAACTAGCCCGAGTAGTGGGGGAGCATCCAGGCACATCACACAGCATCATCCCACATCACCGCGTGGACACATCCCAGGCACTCATTGAAGATTATTACAGGAAGGAGTCGTTGTTAAATAGGCTGCCACTATAGCTCCCTAAAGACACCATTTCTCACATTCTTGTGTTTCTTGTGACCCATTAATCATCTAACATTCACATAGAAGATAGATAGTTCCCTGGGTTATCTCAAATGATATCACCTCCTCCTATCTGCAATTGAAAGACTCCCCTGTCTGCTAAACACTAATGTTAACTTTTAATTATGAATTATCTAATGTTCACTAATTAACATTAATTGAACTTTAACGTGTTTTCTGTAAGCCCTCAATGAGAAGTGTGGCTGCAGTTACTTCCTCTGCAGACCTAAACAGCTTCCCATCAAGCTTCTTCCATGTTCCACCCATGCACCGTGCAAGAGATTCAGAGGAAGGGAAGGAAGGCAGGACCACACCACAGAATGGCTGATTCCAAACTCTGTAGAGCCTGCCGTGGTTGTCTGTGGCTCCTAGAGCTCACATGTTGGCAATTTAACCTTCCGTGCAGCAGTGCTGGTTGGATGTGAGGGATGGGTTGGGATCTCTGCCCCAGTAAGCAGGAGAACGTCCCTGTCATTCGTTAGTAAATCAACGTGTTATTGTGCAAGTGGACCCTAACAGAACCAGCAGAGTAGACCTCCCCTCCTCCTCATCTTCCAAGTTACAAGCAAACCTCACCAGATGTGGCCCTCTAACCTTGGACTTCACAGCCTCCAGAATGATTCAAATAAATTACTGTGTGTTAGAAATTACCCAGTCTCCAGACCTCTATTAGAGCAGTGCAGAATCTGGGCAAACTAAAGCTTAGAGGCAAGAAAGAAGCTGAGTACAACCCATCTTGAGCTCAACAGACTGCTTCAGACCTCCCAGGACTATGCAGACACTGTTTCCCTGGACTGGATTGCCCTGCCTGCCTCCCACAGCTCGCTGCTGCCTCTTCTGCCTCCTTTTGGTATACCAGGTCTACTTGCTGTTCTAACACAGCACCAGCAACCCTGCCCACTTCCCTGGTCACTATTCACCTATGCCACAACACAGACTCTTCCCATAATCCTATGTTCCTAAACTGTACCCATCTTTAGGGAAGATGCCAAGCCTGCTGCTGGAAGCTGCCAGCATCTTGCAAAGAACCAGGCTCAAGATAGGCTCTCATTAGAGCTGTGTGGAGTGAATTAATAGGTAAATAAATGAGTTAACAGATGAACAGACCATGTCTTGTATTTATTCCCATATTAATTCCTATTTCTTTGTGGAAACTACCCAGCTTTCAAATACCAAGTAGATCCTATCTCAGAGTGTGGGCATCCCTGTCAGATACCAGCATCACCAAGAAGCTGCCAAAGTAGCAGGTCCATCCATCACTGAAGGAATGAGTAACCTTCGGTTCTGGGATGCCACAGACACATGTGCCCATGTCACAGTGTCACATGCATTCTCAGGCTCAGGGCAGCACACAGCAGTGCATCCCATGCTTGCACAACCTCTTTCAATGGAATCTTGTCTTTAAGCCATCTATCTGGAGTCATCTCCATGGCCATGTGTCCTACAGGATCTACTGGTTTGTGACAGTTATACATTTGTCTTCTGGAAGGAAATTCTTAACTTCATCAATAATGAGCAGAAAAAAAAAAACTGGTGTTGGTGTTCTTGGGGCAAGCTTCTATCAGAACCCTTTGAGATACGACATGAAATTTATAGCACGCCCCCCCTACATCTCTCTCTCCCTCTCCCTCCCTTATCCCTCCCTCACCCCCCTACAGTGTTTGCCCTGTCTGACCCACTTCATCAGCTGGACCTCACTCATCTCTGGCATCACTCTCTTGTTACCCTTGCTGATCCACCTGTATACCAATTTGAAACATTATTTTACTGATGAGTGAATTTCCTTTTAACCCCTACAGCTTCCTGTGCAATTTCACTTCCAAGGTTTGATCTGCTTTTTGATCTTGGATGAGTCCTAACTTTCAATATTCTGACTCAAGATGATTCTGATTCATGTGGCAAGAAAAACTGTCCTTGAAAGCCCTTTACTCTGCCAGCATGACCTGCCAGCATGACCTCTGGATTTGACACATGGGGAGTGGGGCCAGGCTCTGTCTGTGGCATGTGGTACTAACACCAACAAGAGATGGCCAGTCTCAGTCCCCTGCCACCTGCCCTTCCCAGAGCCCCAAACACACAAAAGACCCAAAAGCCAGCTGAAATGAAAAAGTTCTGATGGCCACCAAATGTCTGTAGTGTCTCTCACAGGACCTTGATCAGCCAGTGGATTAGCCAAATCCTGAACTCACTTAAGATGAGAAAATGAGCCAGGAAATTGGGGAGAGACAAGGTACCCTATGTATGGGAAGAGGCATTAGCTTCACAACATCAAAATGACTGATGCTGAATTCAGGATTTCCTAACTGCTAGCCATGGAATTTGGGAAAGAGAGTCCCAGTCAACAACTCTCTTGATTATTCAAAAGAGCAACAATAACAAACATCTATCCCACAGGAGTGTGTGTATATAAAGATGAAATCACGGGATAAATCCCCAGAGCCTGGAACACAACACACTGTGTAGATATGCTATCTTATCTCTTTTTTTTTATCTAGATATGCTATATTATCTCTTTTTATCTAGATATATCTTTAATCAATTATAAGTTCTTGGAAGTAGATGCCACTCCTAATTCATTACCCATCCAAGGGGGGGATTTACTGAGTACTAATGAATCCCTGTTGTTGAACTCATGCTGGAGTCCAACTTGCTATCATCGAACAAATGTGAGACACTGATGGACAAAATATGAGGTTTTCTTTTTCTTTTCATACCAGGATTTCTGGAGTTGTTTTTGAACCTCCATATACCTGTGTACTTCATTTAAAAACAACTGCAGTCCAGCACAAGAAGAGGTTTGGAGGCCAGTCTGGAGTGTTGCCATACTGCATGTGTGACGGGAGGGGTGTACAGAGAAGAAGCTATGGGTCTAGAAATGGGCAGGGGCAGTGGGCTGCCAAGGTAAACCATTGGCTGACATTCAGGTGCTCTTTACAGGCTTCACACTTCAATAGCATGCTGTACCCAGAAAGAGTGGTGACCTGTTATCCCAACAGTAAGAAGTTAGAGAGTAGTTATACACACACGAGCTCAAAACTCAATTCTGCTTTCAAACAGAGAAACAGTTTAAGTCAAAGTGAAATCTTTGGTTTTGGAAAGGCTGGGAAATTGAAGTACCCACACTCATCTGTGTGGAAAAGTATTGCTAAAGTATCTACATGGAGAAGATATAAGTAAGTCTATCCCCTCCTGAAGATCCCAGCAATAAGCTAAGGTGAAATTCCACCAAAGTTTATTCTGGGGAAAAATAACATTATTAGGCCACTTCTAGAGCAATGGGTGAGGAGCTACAGGCAGGAGAAAAGGTAGCCTTAATGCAACCACACTGTAAAGTATGTACCCATGCTACCCATAAGCATGGATTATGACTGGATGGATCATTATGAGTGTATATATTATGACTGTATCTATTATGGATGGATAGATGAAGTCTCATCCCCTAGTCCTTTCCAAACTATATTCTAAATCTTCCCAGAGACCCATAGACCATGTGAAATCAGGGAAGAATTACATACAACTGGTTGGGAGAGGTTGCTGGATACTCAAGTAAAGGTTCCACAACTTTCCAGAATCCCTCCTCCTATGAAGGAATGTGAATAAGCCCAGCTATGATGATCTTTTGTATTATCTCCAGCTGAACTTCAGAAGATAGTGGGTGGAGGCTGGGCTTCTACAACACAGAGAAATATAGCAAAGGGATCTTCTACAGTAGAGGTATTTTCTGCAAAGTGCCTGTGTGAAGAGAAACTGTATTAAGTGTCACAAAGAAAATACAGGTGTGTTGGGGCTGGAGAGATGGCTCATCGGTTAAGAGCACTGACTGTTCTTTTAGGGGACTGGGGTTTGGTTCCCAGCACCCACATGGCAGCTAACAACTGTCTGTAGTTCCAGGCAAATACCAAGGCAAACAAATAAATAAAGTTTTTTAAAAAAGAAAGAAAGAAAGAAAAAGAGAGAGAGAGAAAGAAAGAAAGAAAGAAAGAAAGAAAGAAAGAAAGAAGGAAGGAAGGAAAATAAATACAGGTGTGGAGACACCCAAGTCTTAGCAGAGGAGAGGTGTCGATGGAAGAAGGGTAGGAAGTGAGCCAGGCATGCCTGTGTATAGTATTATGTTTCTGACCCAGCCTTTCTGACCTAGCCCTGAGGTTCAGACCCACTTACAATTCCAAATAATCACACAAAGGCTTATACTAATTTCATGCTGATTGACTTATGGCTCAGACATATTGCTAGCTAACTCTTTCATCTTAACTCAATCTATTTCATTAATACGTTTAGCCATGTGGCTTTGTACCTTTTCTCAGAAGAGTATGGTTGCCTTCTTTCCTCTGCGTCTGCTTGCATCTCTGGTGGTCTCTGATCTGTTCTTCCTATTCCCAAAGTTTTCTTAGTCTGGTAGCCCCGCCCATACTTCCTGTCTGCCTTCTGGCCAATCAGCTTTTTATTAAGTCAGTAGATGGGACAAATATTTACAATGTACCAGAACATAGTCCCACTACACCAATGCTGTGTTAGAAGCTTCTACAGTGTGGACAAGAATCGCAGAAAGATGGTTAATTCAAGTTTGTCAATGAGCTCTACCAAAGAGGAAAAGCAAGAAAGAGTCCTTTCTGGCTATTAAGCTTATGAGCCACAACAATGACCAGCATGGTCCAATGATGCTGATGGGTACAATAGCAGCATTCATGCTCAGACAGTAACCAATAGCTCTCTAGACTTAAATCTACTCAACAAGAAAATCATGCCTAGTATTGGAAAACTAGACAACTAGCCCAGCATAATCTCTAACTACATCCTAATTATTTATCTTCATACCCACAATAAATGTAGTCTTCACTCCTCATCAAGGAAACTTCTATTTGCAACAGATTCATTCCAAAAAACTACAACCAATCAAAATGCAAAGTAGTCGAGTTGGTCTCAACTGATAGATCTCCAAAACAACTCCCACACCTAAGGCACAGGGATCATATGGAAGATCAGAGAATCTTAAGAGCCAGGGAAAGAGAGTTTACTGTAAAGTTATGTCTCCAAAAAAGGTCAGAAACTGTACCCATAAAGTCTCACCAAAATGGCTGCCTAAGCATGACCTAAACATGGATGACACCAATAAACACACTAACACAGACAGGAAAAATATCAGGAGACCCCAACTCTACACAAAAAAACTACAGGCAACTAAGGAATTCTAGGAATAGGAGACATAGTTTTCCCCAGAAAAGAGCATACCAACTGGTTATCCAACAGCAAATTATCAGCCCTGAAAACATGTACAGGCAAGTAACATTAATATTTATATATTTAGTAAAGCAAAAGATGCCATGAATTTAAAAAGACCAAGACGGTACATGTGAAGACTTGGAGGGAAGGCAAAGGAGTACAAAATGATGTTAATAATATTATAGCTTTAAACAATTTTTGATACTTAAAATTCTTCAAGAGAAAGAGATCAAATAAAATTTTAAAATTGGGTAAGCAAGATGTGGTGGCTGTCCTGGTAAAGCCATGTAAGCCTGGTGAGCTGAGTTCGACCCTCAGAACTGAAGACAGGAAGGGCAGAAGCGACTCCACAGAGCTTTCCTCCGACTTCCACACATGCACTGCGGCACATTTGTCCACACATCCCTGTAGTTGATGGGTTTTTCTTTTTGGAGAATCTACCACCCAGCTCCCAGATAAGCCATTCATGAAGGTTTATTCTTAATTATAAATGTTCGGCCTTAGGCTGGCTTGTTTTTTGTCAACTTTATTTAAATTTACCCAACCACCTTTTGCCTCCGGCCTTATTACTGGATGCAAATCTTGCTTCTGCTAATCTTACTTACTCTTACCTAGTGGCTGTCTGGGGGACTGTGTAGCTGTGTAGCTGTGTGGCTGGGAGGCTGAGGGGCTGGCCCCTTGCATCCTCCTCCTTCTCTAGATCCTTTTCTCTCTCCTCCTTCCAGATTTCTCCTATTCTCTCTGCCTGCCAGCCCCACCTATTCCTCTCCTGCCCTGCTATTGGTCCTTCAGCTCTTTATTAGACATCAAGTGTTATTGTCAGGCACAGTAACACAGCTTCACCGAGTTAAACAAATGCAACATAAACAAAAGTAACACACCTTAAAATAATATTCCACAATACACCCACTTCATTCATGTACACACACAACACTAACACTAACCTTCTTAAATTCAAGCCTATTCAAAACCACACTTGGCAAAGGTTGTTTTTCAACCTAGGGACACTGAATCGAGAAAATGTTTGTGAAAACAAGTTTTTTCTTCCCATGAAGGGGAAAGCTGCTGATTGGGTAGGTTTCCATGTGACCCTGATTTTTTGCACAGACTGCTTCTGTCATTTTTGTGACCTCTTCCAACCACACCTCATTTGCATCAGCTGTTACAAAAACAGAGACTAAAGAATTTGAAAATTTGATTTAAGAATACCAGACTTTAAAAAAAAAAAAATGAAATTGTCCAATTACAACGTGAACTGGGAAGATGGCACAGTGGCCCTGACTGGGCTGCATGAAGAATGGAGTTCAGATACACACTGAATGTTGAGTGTATAATGGCAGCTCCAACCTCCACCCCAAGTCACTTTACCATCATAGAAAGGAGACAGGAAGCTGGGCAACAGAACATTAGATGGCATTAGCCAATTCACAGCTTCCTGTAGGTTAACCCCTTCCACACTGACTCAGCAAGTAGCTCTTTGCTACAGCATACTTTGCAAACAGCCCTGTCTTTGGGAGACACTGTAATTTTTAAATGACCTTGTTAGCCCCCACAAGACATCCTACATGTAGCAGTGAAGAGCCTGAACCTGAAACTCGTTCTTTACTAACAGGGACACTGATAATTACTTTGACAACACTAGAGAGGTTAGAAGGCTACAGGCCTGGAACAGAACAATGAAACCAGACTAGAGTCATTTGCATTTAAAAGGTTGCAAAAGCAATTAGCACCTCATTAATATGGCATAAATGCAAATTTACAGAGTTCCCTCATGACCTCCCATTCTTTCTGCCCAACTGAGGAAAGCAGTGGATTAGGAAACACCACAAGGTGATGCCCATGCAGACCGGGAACAGCTCCATTGTCCAGTCTCTCTGAAGAGGCCCAGATAAGAGACTTCAGTCAGGGCTTGAGTGGCCACTTAACTGAGACTGGGGCATCACAGTCAGATGAAAGTGGCTATGGGAATTCCACAGCCACAGCACGCTGTGTTCAGTGAGGAGCTTGGCTGACAGGACAATGACAGAACACAGTGACACTGAGGTGGCCCTCAGAAGACCGGTTTCCATGCTGAGAAGGCAGAGGCTGACAAGGAACTAACTGCACAGCTGAGAGGTTTTTTTTTCCCCCATCAAAAACTCACAGCTAATGATCAAAGCAATCACCTTAAATAATTGATTTCCTTACACCAATACAAAAGAAAAAAAAACCCTCCTGAGGGTTATGAACACTGAGAGATATAATCACACCATTAGAAATGAGAGGTGCTTGGAGAGATGAGGTCTGAAGGCCCCAGGGTGCGATTAGAACATCTTACGACAGAGGACAGTATCCTAAAATAGCTCCCCCTGAAAATGCTTCACATAATACATTGTAAATAGCAGCACAGATAAGAATATTCCCTAAGAGCTTCTTTCTGCTCCTTATATTTATCACTAACCTGTCAAGCAGGAGGAGAAGAGAACAAAATATTAGAAAAATAAAGGAGTAACTGAAGACAGAGTAAGTTCCTGTAGGAAGGATGTCTCACGGCTGCTGAGACCAGTGAAGATGGTTAAACCAACACACACACACTTACAAACACAACTTGACACATGCACAGTACATGCACAAACACACAAATATGCCTGCAAACAAACACACAAATACCTTCATACATATTTACAAATATATAACTATAATTTTAAAAATCACACAAACACACAGGACACTACATAAAAACTACGCTCACATACATGCATATATGCTCATAAACACTCTCATATGCAAACACATACTCACTAACATACAAACACACAGAGCTTGTGTCAGAATATGCCCCACTCAACAGTCCTGGGCACTCTCCATCGTGTCAGTGTGGTCAAGTTTTATGGCACTCAGTCCAGAGACAAGGAGGCAATGGCCCCTGAGCCCAGATCCTGTGTAGCATCTCTTCAATTGCATAGTGATCCACAATGGAAATCAAACCCAAACAGTTGTAAAGGGAATGTTGGGCCCTTGTGTGTTCAAACATTGCAGGGCACCATGGGTGGTTGTAAGCAAGTATCCACCTGGAAAACTGCTACATGGGGGATGAGACAGACAGATCTCAGCAGGCTTCTGTAGTCATTGCCAGGAAAAAAAAAAAAAGGCAGAGAGCTGGTGCCTCCAAAGGAAGAGAACATTTCAACAGTACCAAGGGGAAAGAGGCAGCCTGCCCTGGAAGAAGAAACCAGTGTGAACAGAGGCACAAAGCTGTACTCAGGGGCCATGGTGAGAAGTGTCCACAGTGAGCCAAGTGGTAAAGGATGTGGGAGGAGGCCCAGGAGCCTGGATCACAGATGGAGCGTTCCACTCACTAAGATGGGCCCCAGGATGTCCCCATAGCTGGTGGCTCTGAAAACCCACAATCACCTGCTTCTGCTTGAAAACCTATTCTGTCCACATCCTGATGACCTGATCAGTTTTACTGTTCTGACCCTGCTGTCTGCCTCATGGATCCACAGTGCTCTGTCTTCATGGGCACTGACTGGATTGGAAGAAAACCAGGAGTGATGCCATGCATTAGAAAAACAGGTGAGCCAGGAGAATGGCTGCCAGGTACATCACAGAGCACTCCATGACAGAAAGCTCCATAAAAGTCCCAACAAAGGACTCTGCTGGAGAATAGAATCACCCAGTTCACAAGAGCCAACTTCCTGAGGTTCTGGCCAGCCTCAGAACCATGACACAGACATGTGAACAAGGAGCATAATGAAATGTGTGATTTTCAGTCTAGTGTGTGCTTTATTAGGAAGAGGTTTGCTTTTCCCTAGTAAAAACTACACTAAGAACCACAGTCGTAGTACGGTAGATTCCCACATGTGCCTTTGTGTGAACAGAATTCATTTCATACATCACTTAGTGATTGAGATTTTTTTTTCTTTATAAGGGGATCCCTGAGGCCCCAGAAATCTGTAGGTTGGTTCACTGAGAGCAGTCCTTCACTGCTGTTTCCAGCAGAGCAGCCCTGGCAAGGAATTTGATGAAGTCATGGCATCTATTAGGAGCAGGATAGGTTAAACACCACCACCACCCCAGCATTGTGGTCAGTCTTTAGCAAAGCAAGCTATGGAGGACAATAGCAAACAGGGCCAGCGGAAGGAACAGAGACCTACTCAGACTGGTGGCCATGACAGAACGTGGGAAATCAGGGGCTCTGACTTCCATTGAAATTCTAAGGCACACGCTGAAAAAAGGGTTCAGCAGGAAAAGCACCTGCTGTTCAAACAGGGGGACCTAAGTTTGAACCCAAGCAGCCACATAAAAGCCGTGCAGAGTCAAGTGGGAGATAGGAATTCCAGAAGCTTGCTAATCAGGCAGTAGTTGAAACAAAAGCTTCAGGGTGTGAGAGACCCTGTCTTAAGATAGGTAATAAGGTAGAAAGCAATAGAACAGGTCACTGGTGTGTCTCCATGCACACAAGAATACATGCACCTGCATATACATGTGTGAACACATAAAAGTACACACACACACACACACACGTACTACAGTTGTAAACTGCTGATCTATTTTTTTAAGAGATTCTTTTTTTCCCCTCTATTTTCTGGATTTTTAAAAATGAGCGTCAGGTGTGTTCAGGGTAAGTAGGGCCATAGACTGCACCCAAATTCTCAACACCCCAAATTAACAACTACCAATATTTTGCTCATATTTTCATTTTATGCATGTAGGTTTTCATTCCAAAAATAATGTGTGTGTTTGTCCTTATTAAAGGGAGAGAAAGAAAAAGAGGAGATCACAGAGGAAGAGAGGAGAGGTTATATACATGGGTAGAGACCCCTCTCCAGCCAGTCATTTCAACTGTTCCCTGGGAAACACCTCTTTCTACATAAAAAAGGAACTTCAGAATACTTCAATAACGCTGCAATTAATTCTCCATCCCTGAATCTTTATGCACATGTAGCAGTGTTTTCTCAAACTAAATTCCTAGAAATGATGCCAAAAAGTCATCAAGTATTTGTAGTTTTCATTACTACAAAATGACCAATTGTCCTCTGAATTACCCACAGGTAATGGTGACCATCCCCCACCTTCGTGCAGACACTTGATACCATTATACCTAAATTTCTGTTAACTTCTGTCATTACTTTTAATCTTGATATCTTGCTTTCCTATGTAGTTGGAGTCTGTTGGTTAAGTTCAACACCTGTGTCTACATCATTATAGATCTGGGTTCTTATCTCTCCAGGTCTTTGTGTCTTTTGTTTTTCTCTTGCATTTTTTTTCTTTTCAAATTGTAGCTCTTTTCATATGTTGGATTCTAAGAATGTGTGATGTTGGTTAAAGTTAGCATTTTAGAGCATCAAGGGTCACTAAGGAGCTCTGTTTGGTTGTCACCTTTGACTGTGTTTGGCAGTGACCTTAATCATGCTTGATATTTACCTGTGTGAGAAAACTCCGTGTTTTCTTGTCAAGTTCTACAGCATTATACTTAGATCTAGCACAAAGTGCCTCTGGGATGTTTGTTGTATATGTGATCTGAATTCATTGTGATGCTGCATTTTCCAAAAGGGAGATGTTGATGAATGATCAGACTCTTTTTTTTTTTTGGTAGAATTTATTTTATTTTATGTCTGTTTGTTTGTTTTGTGACAAGGGCTAGCCTTTAATTTGTTATACAAATTCACTGTTCTCTGTCTCTCAATTGTTGGGATTAAAGTCTTGTGCCACTATGTCCAGCTAGTCAAAACTTCTGTCCTGAGCCATTAGGCCTTTCTTTTGCTGTCTCTCCATGTCCCTGCCCTGGTCTCCTTTACCTGTTCAGCTTTACTACACCACTCTAAAAAGCACTCCTGCTCTGTGCCGCAGCCTCTTCTCATCCTCGTCCTGTCCTATCATATCGGCCCCTCCCCTTCGTCTTTCTCCATAGAAGTTTAGTGGTGCTTTGAGAAGCCTTATCCCTTATCCAAATGGCTTGGTGTGGCGACTATTTAAAAAAAAAAAAAGCTTCACGGAGTCACCGTTTCAATCCCCAAATGCCATCTGCCTCTCCATTCCTGTATCTCTACCCTTCTCCACAGAGGTATCTCACAATTTTTATACAACTGTGGGACTCATATTTCCTTTTGGATCTTCTGTCTCATTCTGCCATGCACAATGGTGGTTTCAAAATAAATGCTGATTTTTTTCTTTTCTTTTTTTTTTTTTTTTTGTCAGAAACACATAAATTTGACAGGAGGCAGACAGGCCTTCTTGGAGATAAGACGTCATGGGCAGAACATTGAAGAGTTTGCTTGGCCTGAGTGTCTTGGATATGGACATTTGAAGGGAGATACGCAATCAGATGCCTGGGAAGAGGTCACTTTGGGACTCATAGTCAAGATCAACGTGGTGGCTGGGGGTTTCCTCTCCCCATGCTTCTATTTAACCGCAGTGGCTCCCAGCGGCATTCCTCATGACACTCTCCCCTTTCTAGTAGCCAGTTGTGGCTGAAGCCAAGTTTCCCAGCAGAACTAGAGCCTTAGGAAGGCAAAGAGGAGGGAAGGAGCAAGTGTGTGTGTGTGTGTGTGTGTGTGTGCGTGTGTGTGTGTGTGTGTGTGTGTGTGTGTGTGTGT